>JAVQJX010203751.1:0-14619 GCA_036025115.1 Ambassis agassizii
GGGCAGCAGATGGCGCGGACAAAATCCTCTGTCCTGACCCCCCCCCCCCCCCCCCCCCAACTTGTTTGTGTTGTGTTGACTATTTGTTTGTTTGTTTCCATCAGGACGGGCTCAGTGTAGACTGACGGTGAGTTCAGGTGCTCTCAGGCTTCTCTTCCTGTAGTGATTTATGAATAAAAGTGATGATAAAACGTCTTTTGTGTTTCAGTCTGTGCGATAACAGCAGAGGAAGAGGAGGAGCCTCAGAGAGGAAGAGGAGCGCAGCATGAAGGTTCTCAGGAAGTGATCACCGTCCTCCTGCTTCAGGCTGGAAAATCCTGCTTCTGGTTTTTGTTCTTTTTTTTTTTTTTTTAGAAGTGAAGCTCCTAAAACTGGATTTTATTTCTGTCATTATTTCCATGTTGCTGTTCTGTTTAATTTATTTTAGTAATTTTGATGCTTTTACTTGATTTGCTGTTATGTAGCTACAACATATGGAGACTTTTTATTCTGTTTTTGGCTGTAAACACAACAGCAATAGTGAAGTGAGACTCTGTCGCCCCCTGGTGGCTGCTTGCAGTGTGACTCAATCATTCAGCTCCGTTTACAGTGAGAACAGGCTGCAGCTCCACCTGCAGGAAGCTGATGGTAACTGCAGGAGGGCAGCTGCTGTGTGTGTGTGTGTGTGTGTGTGTGTGTGTGTGTGTGTGCAGCTCTTTCTGAATGTGCCTGTTTTGAGGGCTTCACATCAAAGTCAGAATTTATTTATTCTTTGTTTGTTTGTTAAATGAGATTATAAACAGACTCTGCGGTTTTTAATGTGACATTATTTATATCTGAAGAAATAAAAACCTGTTAAACAGTCTGCCTGTCTTCTCTCTGCGCTGCACTTCCTGGAGGCGTGGCTTTAGCGTGCTGACGTGTCCGGCCGCCACGCGCAGGCGCAGTAGGTGTGTTGTTAGCTGGCCGTTAGCTCGCTGCTGTGTTTGCTAACGTGTCCGCAGTTCGAGCAGAGTTCGGAGTGAAGCTGACGGGCCGAAGCACCGCAGAGACCCGCCGGGAGGCTGCGCAGCGCGGACACACTCTGTAAGCAGCTCCGGCTCCCAAAGAATAACGCTGCTGCTGCAAACAGTACAGTGTGTGTGTGTGTGTGTGTGTGTGTGTGTGTGTGTGTGCGTCTGTGCGTCTGTGCGACGTTCAGGTGTCTGTCTGTCTGTGTGACGTTCAGGTGTCTGTCTGTGTGACGTTCAAGTGTCTGTCTGTGTGACGTTCAGGTGTCTGTGCGTCTGTGCGACGTTCAGGTGTCTGTCTGTCTGTGTGACGTTCAGGTGTCTGTCTGTGTGACGTTCAAGTGTCTGTCTGTGTGACGTTCAGGTGTCTGTCTGTCTGTGTGACGTTCAGGTGTCTGTCTGTGTGACGTTCAGGTGTCTGTGTGACGTTCAGGTGTCTGTCTGTGTGACGTTCAGGTGTCTGTCTGTGTGACGTTCAGGTGTCTGTCTGTGTGACGTTCAGGTGTCTGTCTGTCTCAGGTGGAGCTCAGCCTGCACCATGAACATTGGCTCTAAGAGTAAGAAGCGGGTGGTGCTGCCCCGGCGCCCGGACCCCCCCACCGTGGAGCAGATCCTGGAGGACATCAGCAGAGCCGCTCCGGATGACCCGGTGTTCGGCGTCCCGGACCCCACCGGGCACGGTGAGTCTGCGCAGTGTGACGCCTTCACTGGAGTCTGTTGAACTGTAGTTTACGGTTCCCTCCTGTAGTTTGTTGTGATTCACCGTCTGGACTCGTGTAGTTTACTGACTGTTTCTTACCGGCTGTTGTCTCCTCAGGGCCCTCCCAGCCTGCAGAGGGCGAGGTGGAGCACAGGTTCCAGCAGTGCCGTCGCTTCCTGGAGCTGAACGAGAGGCTGCAGGAGGCGCGGAGCCGGCTGCTGCAGCAGCGGGAGGAGCTGAAGGCGGCGGGGGAGCAGCTGGACGGAGACGTGGCCGAGGTCAAAGGACAAATGCTCTGACTTCCTGCTGGGACTCTTCTTCTTCTGCACTTCCTGCTCAGCTCCTCTCTGAACCAGGAGGAAACCTGCCGAAGTGCTGCCGGGTCACACAGACGACACCCGCGTGCCCCCCCGAGAGCCGGATCACTGCCTTCAAAATAAAAGCCTTCTGAAGGTTCAGCAGACTTTTAATGTGAAGGAGCAGGAAGTAAATAAGGGGTTATTTCCGGTCACCTGATCACGGAGGGCTGCAGCTGCAGGCTGCAGGGAAAGATGGCCGCCAGTCATCATCACACAGTAACATGTTCCTATGTTCAAAACATGAAAATGATAAAAGGGGAAAGTTTATTTCAACTGGATTTTTATGTGTATCATTGAAGTGGCGCCATCTGCTGGACAAAGCTCCTAATCACAGCTCGGGTGGAGGATCTTTTTTCATTATTCTGAATGATTTCATGTTTACCTGTAGTTTCTGTATTAAAAATGAAGTCTGACAGCAGGCGGACTTAAAGGAAACACGTCACTTTTTATTGGATGACAACATTAATAATGACAGTCTGTTCCACTCTGCGTGGCCAAGCAGTGAAAGCACCGACCCGTGTGATGGAGAGGGGTCGTTCATCTGTTTTCAGGGTCCAACGCTCAGCTCACTGCGGAAGTATTCTGATCATTTTCCAATTTCATTAAAGAGTTTTCTCAAATTATTTCTTCCCTTTTAATTCATGTTTTCATCTTTCTTTGTAAGTTTGATTATAAATAATAGTAAATATTGTCTTGAACTACAGCTCTGTACATACGGAGCTCATATGACGGTACATTGAGGGCTGATGAAGTCGTGTAACACCAAGCTGTTATGATTATTGGTATTAATTATCTGCTCACTAATCAGCCCGTTTGTTGCTCGTGGTTAGCAGGCACAAACAGGAAGTTGGTGGTCACATGGCTTCTGCAGCAGCGGAGAGTTGGACACTGACAGACAGACAGGTGGAGCAGGCGTCTCACATGAACTTTAAAATGGCCGCTGTGTGAAGCCGGCTTCAGCCCCGTCACCAGATCCTGTACATGAAGGAGTGACGGTAACACTACAGAGTATCATGGTCTGTATATTCTCCACCTATCACTACTTTAACAGCAACACAGTAAGCAGATATTAACAGGTTATTTAGACTCCGCCCCCTGCACAGCAAACAGCACCTGAATCTGACACAGATGGCCCGTCGCCGCTGTGATCGCTGTACAGGTCTGAACAGCACTGATGTCAGCAGGTGTGTGTGTGTGTGTGTGCAGTGAATATATGAGCATGCTGCTGCATGTTATTTACAATACTGATGAGCGGCGCGGCCCACGGCAGCAGAGCGCACCTTTCTGATGAAGCACTCCTTCAGACGGTGCCGCTCAGACCTCCATGTTTCTGGATCAGGTCTGTGCCGTTTCAACAGGAGGCAGCCATGTTCTGAGCACACAGGCGGGCTCCGACACCTGCTTCTTGTTCTGAAGGACTCAGAGAGACTTCTGAAGTGTAGTCTATGTGAGGGGCGGGGCTGAGAGGCCTCAGCGTGCCACTTAATCAGGGAGAATTAATAATGGTGCAATCTGCTGACAGCGCCACCTGCCTTCATTGTATCAGACTGCAGGGTTCAGTCAGCCTGACCAGCCATCCAGTCTGTTAAGACTCCGTCTGGTGTCTGTGGGTCTGAGTTCCAGGGGGCAGGACCAACAGAATAAACTGACACCCAAACAGCCAATCAGAGAAAAGAAGGGCGGGGCAAAATACACAACCTGCAGTGCAGCAGCTACACACTAAGTGACGGCTGTCAGTGTCCTATAAAACTCTGCTCTGATTGGTGTGATGGGTTCGTACTGAGGGGACCCGGCTGTGACGGGAGCGGATTCAGACCCGTCTCACAGAGAGAGCGGGTTCGGCTGGTCGGGCTCATCTCTGAGGTTTCATCAGAACTGTGCTCTCCAAACCTGCACCGGGCTCCTAATGCAACATGAAATGCTAACATCATATGTGCTGTATGTAAAAAATACTTTACATGCCAGAGGACTGGAGGCTCTGCCACAGTCTGACCTGTTTCAGGTCCAGCTTCATTCAAAAGTTTGCATAATTGTTCTTTTTGATGGAGACTGATGATCATTGTCTTTGTGTTTTCACTACGTTTCTATCAGGCAATGATTCTCTACAAATACAAAAAAAGTACAAAAAGATGCACGTCCTCTTCATGTAGTGCATCCCTGAAAGTCTGGTCCTGGTGGTCTGTTCAGGCTTCAGTGCATACATCCAGCTCTATGAGTGGTAGATGGAAGCTGTGAGCAGTCCTTCAGAGGGAATGAATGGATTAAATAAGGGTCTGAGGTATAGGGAGCAGCACAGTCTGCGTCAGTCCGTCTGTGTGCTGAGATCCAGTCCACATTCCTACAACTCACTTTTTTCCACTGACTTCTCTCTGACTGTGGTGGCTTGGCTCTGCAGGCAGCAGGCCATCGGGCTGGGGGTGTAATTGAACGGAGTGATCCGGGCCGCCTTGCTGGGCGATCCCTGCCGGAAAGTAACAACTCCGCCCACATAGGTGTCTGAGGTTTCTGTGGACACAGTGCTGTGGCTCCTCAGAGAACTGTCTGAATCTCCATCCTGGAGGTTACTCCCGCAGGCGGCGCTGATCTTTCTGAGCAGTGCGAGTCTTGCGACTTCCTCTGAGACCGCAGGGGCAGTTTCGACAGTTGGAGACGTGCTTGAATTGGTCTTGCTGTTTGAGAAGTCTTCCGTTTGGACTGTTGCATCACTTGTTTTGCGCGATGCGAGTAGAATGGTTGGAAGTTTTCCTGGAAGAGTGAGAGGTTTTGGCTTTTCCCCGTCAGGAGAAGGCACCAGAGGTAATGCATTGGCTGGCAGAGTGCTTTTCAAGATCTGAGGTACGTCTTCATCCCTGATCCTCCTCCAGGTAACTCCGTCACTCAGCCGAGATCTTTGCCCTTTCTTCTTGGTATCATCTTCACTTTTGGCTCTTCCACTTGAATCAGAGGATGAAGAGCGCAGAGAGGAGCGGCTAGTCACCCGGCTCAGTATGTTTATGCTCGGTGAGGAGGCATGGCGTTTAAAGGTGTCTTTGTCTGGTTGTTGTCTGACTCCTGACACACGCCCAGTACTGTTTCGCTGAGCTGCTCTGCAGGGGCTTTCAGAGCTAGTTCTCCTGGAAGGGCGTCTTGCAGAGAGGTCTCTTTCACTGGAAGTTGCTCTGGAAAGGGCAGCAGTTTGCTTCTGCAGACCAGAGTTTGGCCTCTGGACCTGCTGCACTAGTCGTGGATCTTTGACCTGCACCCTTCTTGGTGGCTGCACGGCGGCTTTGAGTTCCTGACAGCGTGATGAGCACAGGAAAACTGCTGCGGCTCCAGGCATGGCTCTGCGAGGGGATCCGTTCTGAGACCTCGGGATGTTGCGAGGAGAGCTGTCACGTCTCAGAGCGGTCTTTGATTCTTTAATGAACGTCAGCTGTCTCAAGAATCCACTGCGATCAGACTCGCTGCCATCTCGACTCGAATGGACAGAGGTCATCCTGACCAGGTCGAATCGGTTGGCAGGTGGCACCCTTCTCCCATTGGCCTGGTTTGGTTGCCTGCTGGTTGTTTGGTTCGTTACCAGCGGGGACAGAGGTCTGGGTTGCCTGACAGAATTTTGCATGAAAGGGATTCGGACGGGTGACTTCTGAGTTTTGGGTGGTGGGGATTTTTCATTTTGATTCACGACAGGGGAGCGACCCTTCCTTTCAGGAGGACTAACGGCTGGTGGGCTGCTAGCTGGCGAGGCGTTCTTCTTCTGGTTGGACTTATTAGTTTGAGTCGGGGATGTTACCTTTCTCTGGGACTGTTTGGATGGTGTGGAGCTCTGCGACGATCCAGAGGATGAACTTTTTGGTATCCTTGGAGGTGGAGTAGAGCTCCTCTTTGGCAAAGACAGTTCTGTGTCCTGGGGGTGGCCTAGTCGGTGAAGGCTCTTTGATCTGTGCTGAGCAAGGTCTGGATTCTTTGGGGCGTCCGTCTTGGTTGGTGGCTTTCTGGGAGGTGGTCTTTGTGATGGAGCCGTCTCCTTTTTTGGTGTATAGATCACCGTCCTGCCTCTGAAAACCACCGGTAGGTTTGGAACCGGCTTGCGCTGAGCGAAGTCTAGAGGTTTATTTGCCTTCCTGTCTTTAGCAAACTTCCTCTCCTTAGGTGTGAAGCTGGACGTTGACATGAAAGACAGGACGGACTCGGTCTCTTCAGAGGACGGCTCTTGAGACTTCGATGCCTGCAGCCCGGTAACGACACAGTTGGCGCCTTCCTGTATGGCTCTCCATTCAACACTGTTGAGGTCTGAGTCTTTGTCCCACGCCATATCATCGCTGTCCATTTCCTCGTCCATGTCCCAGCCATCAGAGGACTTTTGTTTTTGAGGAGTTTCTTTCTTCTTCCTGCCTGCCAACCTCCGTCTCTGCTTGGGCATGGCGGAGGTGATGCATTTCTGAAGGAGGTCGTCTTCTGAGTCCATGCTGACAGAGCTCGGTGAGCTTTGCTCCTCGTCTTGGCGGTGGATGGTCGCTGGCTTTCCTTGTAGCACGCTGTTCAGAGATTTGTTGTGTCTGTTCTTAAACCTTATCTGCTGAGCTTTTGATTTATGATTCTCAAATTCGGCATCACTCAGTGAACTGAGAGAGGAGCTGAGAGAGTAGCATGCCAGGGTCTCGTCCTTGATCAGACTCTGTTTGATCCTGTAGAACCCTCTGGGTTTGATCTGGGAATTATCGATCCTGCCGATGTTGGTCATGCTCCTGGAGAGAGTGTTCCTGCTTGCGTCCCTGATCTGTTTTCGACCCATTCGTCTCGTTACTTCCTCGTTCTCGTCATTGTAGGTGTTGCTCTCCTCTGAGGATTGTGTCATTTGTCGATACAGCGTGTATTCTTTCATGTTGAGGTTACTGTCTGTGTGTTGCTTAATGACGGGCAGCTCCAGCTTCCTGACGCCACCTTGACCTTGCCGTCTCTTCTGTTGAGGAGACTGATCACGATTGTTTAAGTTAGCGACTCTGTCTGCCACCTCTTTGCTCTGCATCAGGACCCTCTGAGTGGGAATGACATGCTTGCTTGTTCGGCTCATTTGTAACTTGGGTGGGTAGTTCATCCTGTTGGGTTTGTGGAAGTGCGAGAAGATCCTGAGGTCTTCGATCCTCTTGGCCTCGTCGTCGATCCCTTCCTGCTTGTTCATGCCTCTGGCTGTACAGTCTTTAGCCCCCCTCTCCTTCACCGGATACTGAAGAGTTTCGTCACTCTGTGATGTTGTGCTGGAGAAGTTAACCGGTGTACCTTCTGCAGAATCAGTGAAGGATGAATCATCATATCTGAAGTCTTTCTGTGGTATGATGATTCTCCTGCTGGGACACATTTGGGTTTTGCCGTTGGGGAGCATCATGTAAACCGGAAGATGAATTGGTTTTCGGATCTGGGAATTGAGAATGTGGGGCGGGATGGTGGTCATCAGAGAAGGCCTTACTTTTCTGAACTTAGAGGGCATTGCTGAGTTGATGCACTCCTTTAAGATTTCAATGTCATCGTCTGAGTTGCCCTCGCTGTATCGCTCCCCGTTGTCCAGGCCTTGATCGTCGTCGTCAGGGAAAGGTAGATCCTTGTCGTTTTGTTGGAGCAGAGGCGTTAATTTCAGCTCCACGTCTTTCTGGATGTAGTGCTCATGAAGCGGCAGCGCGCTTAAACTAGAAGCACATGAGAAGTTCTCAGTGGGCTTTTCCACGGTGAAGTAGATCATAGTGTCCAGATCAGGAGGAAGGTTGAATCTCTCCTTGGAGTCTGCGATCTCCATGAACTTCCGCAGGCTGTTCTCCCACTGTCCTGCTGCTCCTGTGGTCTGCGTCTCTGGTCCATTTGGTTCAACACAACATGGAGTTTTACTTCGACTAGGGGGCATGGTCTGACCCGGGCTGTCAGGGAGGTCACTGGGGCTTATAGTCCCGTCAATCATCTCACTGCATGGATCACTCTGGATAGAGCTGGCGATAGAGGGAGACTCAAAGCTGCCCAGTGAACTGACGGAGCTGCAGCGGCTCATCACCAGGGGTGTCTCATGGATGTAGTTCTCAGAGGAGCTGGATGGAGATCTGTCATCCAGTATTGCTGGTGAAGCTCCTCTGAGGAACACCTTTTCTCTTTTGGCAGGGCAGGGGATCTCGATGGGATCCGTCTCTTTGCTGGGGAAGGTTTTTGAGTCGGTCATGAGCAGCTGGCTGTCGCTCAGATCCTCCAAGGTTTCATCCTCCTCTGCTCTCTTCACCACCTCTCCATCCTCCACCTCAATTATCTCTAGTGAGGAGTCACTCTCCAGCTCGTTCTCACTCTGTCCATCCAGCCCTCCGTCGCCTGAAGACAGGGAGGACAGCGAGCTGCAGCGAGAGAAGCAGATAGGGGTGTTTTCCACCGAGTACTTCTGGACCGTCTCCATTGTCCCGATGGTTGGACTTCTGGTGGAGGTCATTGGAGAAAACTTTGTGATGCTCCCGCCAGTCATCACAGGTGGCACCCACGCCTGCCTCCTCATCGCCTGGGCAGCCTGGACGTTGATGGCAGTCTTTGCCACACCAAATTTGGCTACGCTCTGGATAAGTGGGACAGGCTGGTAAGATGGAGACAGTTTAATTGAAGTCATGCTGACATCAGAGGAAACTTTAGTGGATGCACTGACAGGCGTCTGTACAGGCTCTTGGTTCTTTTCTGCATCCATGTTGCTGAACTCTAAAGCCTTTGAATCTTTGTTGTCCACCGAGTCTCTCTCCGGAATATCGTGCTGGATCGTGTCAGTCAGGACAGCCGGCCCCACATTAAGGTAGTCTTGGTGAGCCACCTTGAGGTCAAGCTGGTTGGGTCGTTGTTGCATTAGAGCTCTTGGAGCAGGTCTTATCTGGTCTTTGCTGCCGCAGTAGCCATCACTGCTGCCGCTGTTCAGGCTGTCTGTTGATACACTTGAATGGGCAGTTTTGAGGCGCAGGAGGGCGTGGGCTCTGCTGAGGCGTTCTCTGTGGGCCAGGCTGCTGGTGTCAGAGAGGCGGCAGGGGGAGCATGACTTGGCTCGGGCTTCATTCAGTTCATCTATTCCATAAGGCCAGTCTGCCAGGTGGTCCTCAGAGCTGAGGCTCAAACTGTCTTCAGAGGAAGTGTGCATGGTGATGTCCTCCACTAACCTGTCAATCTTCGCCACCGTGTTTGTGATTTTCTTTGCTAGCTTCTCCGCAGCAGCAGAGACCACGTCATCAGGAGGGGCGTGTCTCTTCTCGACCATCTGAGGCAGGTCCACATCTCTCTCGGGTTCGCTGTCCCGCTTACGTGGCTGGTTTTGCAGGAAGTTAGAGTTGGTGAGAAACATGGACAACATGGAGAAGCTCCCGGTGTCCAGGCTACTGGAGACATTAGGAGCCTCATCATCATCAAAACAGCCAGAATCAGAAGCGTAATCCTTGGCTAGACTCTCGATGTGCCGCAGGGGCTTGTTGAGGGTCAGGTGCTTTGGGCTCTGCTTCTCCAGGGTATCAAAGGTCTCTGCTAGGTGTTTAGCATCCAGCTCCGCCTCCAGAGCTTTCTGCTTCCTCATGTAGAGCGAGGGCATGCAGGAGCCAGGGGACACCACTGCAGCATCCTTGTATTTCAGGGGTCGATTGGTGAGAAGGTTCCTTAAAGCAGCGGCACTCCCCATGGCGATCATCTTGTGCTTGGAATGGATGAGGTTGCGCAGCATGCTGACAGCCCCGAGGTCCCACAGCAGCTCCTGGTCTTTTGAACTCCTGGCTGAAAGGTTCCACAGAGTCCCACAGGCGTTGCTCACTATGGTCAGGCTGGTGGAGCGCAGGTGCTGCAGCAGAGTCTGGAGGCAGTTGTGGTCTCTGAGGACTTGCCTGTAAAGAAACAAAAAATACTTTTAAACAACATTCATGTGAAGCAGAAACTCACCCAGCTACATGGTGTGTTCTGAATGCTCTCAGCGTACCTGTAGTCCTCTCGTGTGGCGATCAGGCTCGACACGTTTCTCAGGATGCCTCCGCCGCTCTCGATGATGGCGAGTGAGTTGGTCTGACAGCGATATGTCAGCGTGCTGACCAGGAAACCCAGAGCGCCGTCCACTGCGCAGATGGCCACCTTGTTGTCGATGCTGTGAGCTGACAGGTTCCACAGAGCGCTCAGCAGGCTCTTCAACGTCGACTCCTGCAGAATCATCAAAAACAAAAACTTCAGTTTGGGCTGCTTCTGTCGTAGTTTATCTGAAACTCTTCTCCTTTGTATGAAATATCAGACTCTCTCTCCATGATCTCTATGGCTAAATGTCTGGATGTGCATTAACCTAACGTGTCAGAATCACTGGTGGTCCACAGATACTCCTGAGCTCTCAGTTATTGTGTTTGTTTTGGTTACCTTGGTGGCCTGCAGAGCACAGGTCATCAGTGCAGACACACAGCCGATGTCTCGCAGCACCCTCTTGCTGCTGATGTCGGCTCTCCAGGACAGGTTCCTCAGGATGCTGGACACCACCTGATGAAGCTCCTCACTGTCAGAGGCCAGCTGGGCTACCAGGGCCTGGAGGCAGCTCTTCTTCGAGCACAGCGTGGCCTTCAGGAGGAGGAGGAGGAGGACACGTTACACTGCTGCCAGACTAAAGTTAGAAGTCTGCGTCATCACTTCAGGCCACCTGGTCTGTTTGTACCTTGTTGACAACGTCCCCAAACGTCAGGTTGGTCATCGCCATCCCTGCATAGCGGCGCAGCGCCATGTTGATGGGGTCATTCTGCATGCCGTACATTTCCTGGTCCAGGTGGATCAGATCTGCCACCACCTGCAGGCCGCCTGAGAGGAAGCAAACATCTGTGAGCATGTTCAGTAACTTCTATTCTGCAGCAACGTGCTGCTCTAATATTACTGTATTTATAAGACTGTTAAGTTAGTAACTAAGAAGGTGTATCATTTATTAGTTTTATTGTTTATTACAGAGGCTGTACTACTGTAAACAGCACACACACTGACTCCTGTTTAAATGCCTTGGTGTTGTTTCCACAGAGCAGAGGGACTTTCTGCTGCTCTGACCAATGAGAACGCACCGACAGATCACGTGACAGGAAGGAGCTGTGAGAGTTAAACTCCTGATGTGGCGCCTCACTGACCTAACTCATTCATGGCCCGTCGGTACTCCTCCTCAAAGGAGAGCTTCATGATGGCGCACATGGCCTGACAGATCTGTGGGTCCACAGGTTCAGGAATATCTGCACCACAGAAGAAGAGAGAAGGTTTAATCATATTAATTCTGTACTAATTTTGGACAAACCGGGGGGGCCAGTGGGGGCTGACCTGTGGTTTTGGATCCTCCAGGTGAAGGCGTCCCGGCGTGGCCCTCGATCCACTCCCAGCCGCTGTCACAGTAGGTCCGGATCTGCTCCAGCATGTGCAGGACCCTCATCTCCCGCCGGGCCTGGCCCTCGTCCTGTTGTGAGTAAATGATGTTGTGGAGGGCGGCGCTTGCTCTGGACTTGGCCTCTCGGCTGCAGCCGGTTGCTGCCGTCGTTGTCTCCCCGGGCCCGCCACCTCCGCCCGAGGTTTCATGTAGAATCTGGACCAGCAGGGGGACGCAGCCGGACTTCCTCATGGCAAGGCAGCTGTCCTGTGAGCTGGACAGAGCCAGCAGCGTGCGGGACATCTCCTCCTTGTCTCTGTTAGCCAGCATGGAGAGCAGCCAGAAGACCTCCATCTGAGGGGGGAATGAATCCTCACTCACTGACTCACTGCACAGATTTATGACTGAACTTCCTGTGGGCCAATCAGGCGTTACCTTACTGCCTCCATCTGTGCCTTCTGTTCCTGCTGCTGCAGCTGAGGACGAGCTGCTGTTCTCTGGCTCTCCAGCAGGGGGCTTCTCAGCCCCGGAGAGCTGTACACAGACAAGAGAATGCATGAGGTCAGTAATAACACACACACACACACACACACACAGGGGCTTCATTGGGATGCACAGGCTGAAACCCTCTGAGACGCGCATCAAAGCTTTCAGACCCCCCCTCATCCCCTCACCATGGAAACGCCTGCGGGTATGATATGTGTGAGCCAAAGCCACAGACAAAGACACGAGTGGTGTGTGTGTGTGTGTGTGTGTGTGTGTAACGTTAACAAAGAGAACCTGAATCTGGGGTTCTGACTCAAACCTCCACTGAAGAGAAGCCACAAAATGGAGGACAGTGAATGCATCATAAAACCTGTGATGTGACCAGGCGCTCAGGGGGTCTGCGTGGCCTCCATGTTTGTCTCAGAGCAGAGAAAAGACAGGCCGACACTCTTTATCTCACTGTGTGCCAATCCTGCAGCCTGGCAACAGCCAATCAGAGCGCAGACAAGAAAAAAAACCTGGATTCTCTGCATAGCAACGAGCTGAGACTGAAGACACGGAGACGGAGGAGAGCAGAGACGTTTAACGGATCAATCCACGCACCGAACCAATCGATTTATTGATTTCATGTCTGGAAAACTAAAACAGTGCATTCCAAAGGCTTGAAGCTCGTCTGGACTTGATGAGTTTACTTGATGAAGACGTCTCTCTGCTCGTCCAGCAGCTTCATCAGTTCAGGTTTTTATGTGTTAAAGGAGCTCAGAGAGTGAAACTCAAACTAAATGTCTCTGACACTTACTGTGCTGGTCTGGCTGTCAGAGCAGGTGTCTCTGGCTGTGAGCCTGCAGGGGGCGCCGTGCTGGGACAGGTTAGCCTCTGTTGCTCTTACTGGACTCCTGTGATTTGGTATGAAACATTGTGGGAATGGAAGGCAGCACAGCGCCCTCTGCAGGCTCACAGTCATTAGACACACCTGAAGAAGAATCAAAAACAAACGTCCAGATGCTTCAACGTTCGGCAGGAAAACGACACAACGACTGAGAATCTGCATCGATTAAAACACATCAGTGATCATTAGAGAAATATTTTAATCAATAACAGCCATGAGAGCTGCATGAAGCCTCGCTGCTGAGTTCTGTGTACAGAACGTCAGGAGGGAACAAAGGCGTCGTCAGTGTGTAAACGAGGAGATTCTTTAAGCTGTGCATTTAGAGCTGATCAATGTTCGTCATTAAAGTTCTATGTGACAAAAAATGACGACAATGTTTAAGGTTTCTACACATTTTACAAGACAAAGGGGAAATATGAAAAATATAAACACATTTAGAACAAAGCTGTTTTCATCAACATGTTTCCTCAAAAAAAAAAACAAAGTCAGCTGTGTGTGTGTGTGTGTGTGTGTGTGTGTGTGTGTGTGTGTGTGTGTGTGTGTGTGTTGGTTGGGTGTGTGTGTGTGTGTGTGTGTGTGTGTGTGTGTGTGTGTGTGACTTCTTCTTCAGAGCAGGAACCAGCCTGACCTGTACACCTGCTGAGGTATGGAGACAAACAGGTGGAACCAGAAAGGACGGAGTCTGCGGCACTGATTAGAGCTCAGACGGCTGCGAGGAGACGACGAAGCAGCTGTGAGTATCTGACACACTGATCAACTCTAAACAGGCCTGAACAAGCAGACGGCTTCACTAACACATCCAGGCAGTTTCTGTGGGCTAGACTGAAGCGTTCATGAAACCTCACACAGGACGAATCAGTTTCTCCACTCGCAGCTTTTTCAGTTCCTGAAAGCTTTCAGTTCCTCAAACGTTGCAGACAGACAGACAGACAGACAGACGTGCTGTTTGACTAAAACAGTCCTGATGGATTCCTGCAGCGTGTCCTCGTCCTCACAGGACAAACATCAGAGTTTCCACCTCCACTGAACGCCTCGCACACAGCAGGTCAGTGAACGCCTCGCACACAGCAGGTCAGTGAACGCCTCGCACACAACGTCAGTGAACGCCTCGCACACAGCAGGTCAGTGAACGCCTCGCACACAGCAGGTCAGTGAACGCCTCGCACACAACGTCAGTGAACGCCTCGCACACAACGTCAGTGAACGCCTCGCACACAACAGGTCAGTAATCACTGTGGAACAATCAACTTCTGCAAATCAAGCTGCAGTTCCTCTCGTGTCCACTTGAGGCCCGAGTCAATCTGCACAGACGTCCATAGCTGCGTTCAAAATCGCCCCCCCATCACGGATGTCGTGCACTATATCTGGTGTCCGCCATTTTGTTCTCCGTGGTCAGTTTCATCCACTACATCGTACACTATAAAATACCCACAATGCACTGCGGGATTGAGTGGACAAGCGATGTACACTACATCATACTCCGTATACCACAATGCAATGCGGTTGTGTTATGCCAGAGAAGAAGAAGAAGACGAAGACGAGCAGCATTTTTCATTAAATTAACTGTTTTAGACAGAAGCTAACAGTTAGCTTACAAGCTAAGCGAGCAACTACTTTGGTGCTAAGCAGCAAATAGAAAAAAAATTTGAGCTATTAGCGCTCAAAATGTGGATAGAAAACAGTAACTGACAAAGCCAAACTTTCATCACATTAATATTTTAACAGTTTATGGATCAGAAACAACCACCATGCAGAACAGCCTCCTTCAGTTTGTTTACATGGAGCTCGACGCGTCCTTTTACGTCACAGCAGTATCTGACACATCTGCTGACGTAGACATGCTCAGAACATTCTGGTGTCTG
>JAVQJX010203815.1:0-10848 GCA_036025115.1 Ambassis agassizii
ACACACACACACACACACACACACACACACACACACACACACACACACACACACACACACACACACACACACACACACACACACACACACACAGATACGTAACATGTCAGTATGTGGAGTGGTTTAGTCTGTATGATCACATTTCATTATCATAATACTCGATTAGGCAGCTCAGGAATTCACTGTGTACACACATTTGCAGCGCCTTCAGCACTAATATATGCACACATATGAACTGCAGAAGGATGTGGGAACACGCACAAACACACAAAGTTCGCAATGCATTCCTCGGGCCCGACCATAACCTTAACTATGACAAATACAGCCTTAACCTCCAGTCTCAACCTAAAACATGGGCCTTACATTGCACACATGAAGACACAAGAATGAAGGAACGAACGTGTCTTCAGCCGCTGACTGCAGCTTGCGACTTGCAGCAAAAGCTGCTTACACCAAGGTAGAGATATGAAGTGCTCTCCAACACAAAAAAGGCAAAGATTATATCCCCCACATACACATACACTGGGCAGGAATGAAGCTGTTTTCTGTCACAGTAACTCAACTATGCAGCTCCCTGTCAGGGCATGATCAGGGTTTTCCTAACCCTCCTCACATGCCAGAGGTGCCAAATCCTGGCTGCCGAGCGACGGGAAGAAAGCGTGTAGCATATTTTAAGTTTTGAGGAATTTAATCGAAATTTCTAAATGCCTAAACAAAGGGGAGTGGGACGCTGTGAAGGAGGAACAAGGCCATTTGGGCAGAAAACAAAGAGCAATCACTGAAGAAAGGAAGTGGTGTGTGTGTGTATGTGTGTGTGTGTGTGTGTGTGTGTGTGTGTGTGTGTGTGTGTGTGTGTGTGTGTGTGTGTGTGTGTTGGGGGAGAGGGAGTGTTGAAGTTTAACATACAGGCAAGCCAAGAGAGGAGCCTGAATAACAACCTGTAAGTGCAGTCATTGGCTGCATGTTTGTTCCTCCATTCTAAGACCATGCATGCCTAGGTTTCCATGAAGTGTTCTTATTCAATGAAAACAAAATGAGTCACCTAAATCTCTTAAAAAAAAACACAACAATCAATCAATTCTTCACAACCAGAGGTTTGATGAATGCTCATTTAATTGCTAGAATTAATAGGTGTATACGGCAAACAGTCAAACTCTGAAGATACTAAATCCATCTATAATCTAAAGGAGTGGGGGTCTCTATTCCTCTATGAGCCACTTCCGCTGCTTCACTTCTGCTTTCCCACGCTCTCTAAAACTATTCTGACTTTGTATTGTGTAGCTCTCCTCCTGCCCATCACAATCGTTATGCCCATTGTTATTCCTGGTTAGCCAACTGATCCTGATCATCATGACAATCATGTTAAAAGTAGAATGGGAGGACGAGCCTTTAGGCACTCATACTGTAGAACCAGCTGTCAAACTGGCTCAGAGAGGCAGACACCACGTCTACCTTTAAGAGCAGTCTAAAAAACCCTTTTGTTCAGTAAAGAGTATAGTTAGCCTCAAACGATCCAAGTCATTTTCATTCAAAAGAGTTAAAGCAAGGCGCCTGGACTTGGAAAGTTTTTTCTCTCTTTCAGTGCCAGGTGTGTCTAACGACTGTGAAACTGAAGGGGGCGCTGTGCTGGAACAGGCTAAAGACCCATCGTTATTGCTGTGCTTGTGATCTGGTGTGAAACTTCCTGTGAATGGAGGGCAGCACTGAGGTATAAGTGGCTGAGAGCTCATGTTCAGGGAAGGTTTTTCCAGTTCAGCATAGATCTTTGACTCCTCTGTCATACCGCTTGTCCTCTCTGTCTAAAATGTGAACATTGTTGTCCTCAAAAGAGTGTCCCTTTTCTTTAAGGTATAGTTACTCGGCTTCAGTGTTAGTCAGGCAGTTGTTTCTGATGGCTGTCTCTGTGGCTGTGATGAGGTCCACCACTGGAACCTGCTCTGATGATATGGCAAGATTCAGTCATTTAGCGAGGACTTCCCTTTCTGGCTGAGTCAGTTTCCTGTCAGTTAGGTTCTTCACTTCTCTTGGATGTGCTGTGGAGTTGCGTGGTCTTGTCTCCTCCATTTATGCGAGTCCCTCAGCCCTCAAAGAAAGTGTGGAGGGCTGATGGTTTAGTTACAGTCACAGTTTTATCATAGCTAGGCCTACGCTGCCAGGGGGCACAAACATGATCCACTGAACAGCTTCACCACCTACTCTCCTCGCTTCTCATTGGGTTGACCCATATTCTTGATACATTAGATTATGTTACGAACTAGGTGTCTGATCCCCTCTCTCTTGTCTTCATTTGGCTCAATGTCCTGTGTGGTTGAACAACTAAATACTTCTCTTTTGGGCCAAGAATAAACTTTTCTCATCATAGAGAAATAGATAGAAATAATACGTATGTCTCGTTATCAATAATCTGGACAATTAAACTCTATTTCTGGCCTTCATAACATCAGAAAACATCATTCATAACAATCCTGGAGACCAATATGTTTTGTATTGAGATCAGGAATACCAGAAATATTCGCATTTGTGAAGCTACTTCACCAAACTCACCCAGGATCATGGAGACGGTCTTCATCAGGCCTAACACCGTCTCTCTGTGTCTCATCTGGGTGGTGTGCTGCGACATCTGCTTGCTCTTGCGCCTCACATAGACAAAGATACGGGTGTAGACGGCCACCATGATGGAGAAGGTCAGCAAGTTGAGAACAGCCCAGAAAACCAAGTAGCTGCGGCTGTACAGAGGGGCCATGGTGGAGCAGTTTTTCAGGTCGCACAAGCAGTGCCAGCCCATGGTGGGAACCAGGCCCATGATTATCGCCACCAGCCAGATGAACACGATGATGACAAACACACGCCGGGTGCTCATCTTGCTGTGCAGCTGCATGTTGAAGATGGTTTGATGGCGTTCCACAGCCACAGCCAGGAGGTTGAGGACAGAGGCTGTGAGGCTGGTGTCGATGAGCCCCTGCCGTACAAACCACTGGTACTTAGACAGCTTAATGGTCCAGGGACCAGTATGAAACATCAAGTGGAGGTAGGAGACACCTGGGAAGAAGAAAGTGATTCTTATTACAGAACTCTGCTAACCATGTTTCAGGATTACATTTCCTCCTCTCAAGTCATGTCTTTACATGCAGTTTCAGGGTATGATGAATATAGATATTGGCCTGTCCTCACACATCTCCTCACTATCTATGGGATCATGATGAGCTCAAGTGAAAAAATGAGTTTACTCAGGAACTCCAAAAGCAGTCTAGCACTAAAGTGGAACACCTTAACGTCAAAAAGTCAGTTCCCTTTAACATGCAGCTCCAGCTCTGGGAACAACAGATCTGACAATATCCTTGAGACCATCACTGTCTTCATGCAAACCTCACAGTGTATATAGTGTTAGATTTCAGCCAGCAGTTATACGAACATGGCAAACAAGAGGAGGAGCAGCAAAGGATGGTACTGCCACTTTCCTCTATACACTGCAAGGTGATCTGATCTTTAAAGTAGCTCCTCTGCAAGTCTCATAAAGGGTCATTATCAATCAAATCAAAGTACCACCAAAATGGTATTTACATGGTTAACTTTAAGTGGCATTGAGAAAGCACCTGCATTACAGTTTTACCTTTTTCTGAACCCTGTTTTAGACCAAAGTTTTGTTAAAAAACAAAACAAAACGGTAGACGTCTTCTGGATGACAAAAAGAAATGGGATACGTAGTGTGGGTTTCACTAGTAAGTCATAAAGATCTATACAGAATTCACTGTTGAATCTATCAGATCCTTTATAGAGTAAAGATGAATGTATCTCTGTTGCATGTGAGATCATGCAAAAGGGTGCTGTTGTGCAAAACTGCAAATATTTACAATAAAAAAAAAAGCACAGAAAATAAGTAACCACTGTTTACCTGAGAACAAGTCTGCTAAAGCCAGGTTACCCAGGAGGTAGTAGATAGGGTAGTGAAAGCGTCGGTTTTTTAAAATGGACGCTATGACCAGAAGGTTGGAAAAAATAACAATGAAGCAAACTGTCATGCCAAGAGTGACGATCACATAATCACGTCCGCGCCAGACATCACTGATGTTCTTGCCACTTGCCACGTAGAAAAATTTGACTGTCTGATTGTAATAGCATCCCTCTCTGTCTGGGGTCTGTGTATCCATGCTGAGCACTCAGGTGGAGGTTGGGATCGGAGAAAAGTTGATAAGGACAGAGAGGAGGAGCAGGGCACCGCGGACAGGAAGCAAAGAGGACGGACGGGATTCAGATTCGCCCTGATGGGGTGGAGATCAGGATGCCATCAGTTGAACAGGTGAGGACTGGAAGGATCCAGCTGGAAGTCTGAAGCCTTCAATATACACAGCAGTCTGTGGAGAGAGTAATTATTAGTTTGAGGTAACAAACATGATGCATTCTTTACATCACAGTCAAGCCAAAGCATGTGATCTGGTGTGTCAACACAGCCTGTGCTTTTTGTCTACCTTTGGTCCGGACCACCATGGCTACCTAACTATTTTTTTTACACACTGCTGCACTGCAGACAGTAATAGACAGGGGTGAGGAAACCACCAGATACAGATTAAGTAGATACTACTCTACAGACTACATCCGGCTCAGCACCTTCACACCTGTGGTTAACACAGTCGCTGTCATCATCATGGAACTTTTTACCATTTTCTCATGTACTACAGATCAAACTGAAAATCTCATGATATTATCAGAAGGGCCACTTTATGACTATGATGTTTAAAAAAACCATTATCTCACAAAACAACTCAACCTCACCTTCACTATACACACTCAAGTATGACAACAAGTGTGCTTAATCCTCTGTTAGCAGTAAACTAGCACCATCTACGTGGTGCGTTTAGTCAACAGCACCCCCACACACCTTCTCCTTTTTCCTGTGAGATCAGCGCAGCACGACTACAACACTGCAGCGCCGCCGACTCCAAGTCAAGTCAACTCTCTCAACAATGGAAACAGCAGAGCAGCTCCTACAGCAGAGACACACCTCACAATTACACAATCCAGCTATGTAACTCGATCTCAATCAAAACACACACACACACAGGGAGGGAACCTCAGTGACCCACACTCCAACCATGGGTGTGTGGAAAGAAATGCCAAAGCAAAAGCAGAAAAATGTGGAGACAGAATGAAATGATGGATATGATGCAAGTGTAAGAAAAAAGGCTTTGATTAACACGAAACAATGCAAAACAGGAGCCGAAAGTGAAAGTGTCCAGAAGGTTAAAAAGAAGATTCGGGTAAGAATTAAAAATAATAATAAACACTTATGACACATTTGGTTGCACATGTGGTAGCATATGTTGTCTGTATAACTGACCGGTGTGTGTGCAGAAAAGAAGCAGAGCTTCTGACGCAGATGAAGCTCCGCGGGGGTTTGACAAGGCAGGTGTGAATTTCCCCTCTGGGATAAATAAAGTACCTATCTACCTATTTATCCATCTGAAGACCTGAGCTTACTAGAACTCCAAAGCTTCCTCTATCAATGCTTTAATCTATAACCCTGAGGCTCTGTTAGCCTATGTTTCCCTGCACCTCTATCTCTCTTTACCCACAAAGGTTAGGCCAGGATGTTAGAACTGAGCAATTAACCAAACCATAGGAAGTAGGGCTGCCAGCCACCAACTATATAAGTGACACCAACCAAAAAAAACACTGTTCAGTCCTCACACTGCTGACCTTTTACCTAGGTGTCGAAACTTATGAAAAGCCAGACGAATAAATGTTACTCACAGCAGTCAGTCTAAAGTAAATCTGTAATGTTCACACCAACACAGATTGTGACTGTGTAGCTTCAAATCCAACATCACACTGAAGACATGATCAGCTGTCACAGGATGTATCACCACAAACACCAAGCTGCTTTCCGAGCACTGACTGAATCTACAGCAGATAAAAACCTTTAAGAGGCTCGTACGCGCTGCAGCTTGATCAGATGGAGAGGATGTAAAGATCTAATATTAACCTAAGGATCAAAATAACTCACAAGCGAAACTTTTTTTTAGTTTTGTAAAATGTTACTGGTAAAGGGGTTAAATATTGTTTAATTCATGTGAAGAAAACCATCAGGTCACCCGCTTTATCTCTTTGTGTTTTGTTTATGTCACAACTTTGGAAACGACAACAAAACACGCACACACCGTTTGCATGAATGCAAACCGATCATTAGCCGAGGAGCCACACCCAAGTCACATCTGCCTCCTCCCCTCCGCTTTACCGCGTCTCTGAAAGAAGAGCCTGAGCACATCAGCTTCAGCCAGCACTACTTTCTTTGAAACTCACACACACTTACTGTAACCAGAGTAGATAAAGACGGTTGAATGTCAAACATCAAATTCCATGTTTCACAGAGACACATGCTTCCTACCACACAGTCAAAGCGACATGGTGACTACACATCTCCTGCTGAATGAATGAACACACACTTTATTGGTTTGTTGTCATGCACTAGAGAAACTGTAATAAGACATGTTGCCGTTAACATCTCTGAATCTTACCATGGCAGACTGATCCGCTTTTTTTTTCCCACAGGAAACAAGTGTCTGTATCGTTTCTCATTATGGGATTTGTTTTTACTGCAGGGGGGTGTGTTTCAGGTTTATACTGAAGCTCCCACAGGTTTCAGTTCTTACATTTTCCTTTCAGTGTCTCATGGCCCAACTGATACTATCACCTTCTTTATTACTATACTGTTCATGGCAGCTGTTATCTATATCATTTGAGTTGAACAGGAAGACAGAGATGCATCTCAGACACCATTTTAAATAACCCAACCGCTTTGCAGAAGCAACAAAGAAACAAAAAAAAGTGTTTCCCATATGTGCTGATTATTCTCTTTTACAGTCATCTCAGTTTCTCTTTTTAGGTGGATGAACACTAACCGTTTCGTGGCTGATAAACTAGTCAAAGTCTAAGAAACTTGTTTTGTTTTACAAGTCCTTCTCTGAGCTCACTGTGACAATGTGTTAACATTATCAGTACAACCTTCAACTCTACATGACTGGTTTTACAGCAGCACTGTCCTCTTGACAGCACTTTAAAAAAAAACTATCTGTTGTCTGTGCTGTGAAAGACCACAACAAAACTTTAGAAAACATGTTTGGGTTTAAAGCTGCCTTTAGAGATAAAAAAAAAAAAAGGGGGGGGGGGGGGGGGGCAGTCAAAACCAAAAGAACAGAGTATGCCCAGAATTTAATTAACCCCAGATTCCCTCCAAAACAAATAACAATCCAACACAAATATTTCAAACTCACACAGGAAGTATTTTACACAGACAGAGAAACGGGCACAGAGCAGCTAAAAGTGGGCGCTCACCTTTCTTTTGAGTGTGAACTTGTTAGTCAAGAAGATCCAGATTAGATCTCGTCGAGTTGAGAAACAATGTCCCGTCGCACCTGAGATAGCCTACTGCGCAATTTCAACGGCCTGTGCTACAACCAGGACAGAGGCACAAATATCTACAAAGTAACCAGCAGAAGCCGCAGCAGCTTGAAATGTGCTTTTTTGTTGTTGTTTTTTGTTCCTATCGAGGCTTTATTCCAGTTTGGGGTTTTTTTGCGTCCCACTCCTAGTTCCACGCGGCGGTGGTCTCTACCTGTGTGAAGGACTTTTCTCCTGCTTCCGGTAGTTGTTACCTGTGCGCAGTCATCCGCGCGGTGAGTCCCAGGAGGAGCAGAATGGGTGCGGCACGGCACGGCTTCAGAGAGCGCTCTCTCTCTCTCTCTCTCTCTCTCTCTCTCTCTCTCTCTCTCTCTCTCTCTCCCTGTCTGACCGGCTCTTTCTCACAAAGGAACGGGTTCGTATCCTCTGCCAACCTGAGCGCCTAACCCCGCCCACAGCCCCGCCCCCTCCCCCTGTTTACTGACGAAGGGGCGGTCCAGCCAATGGAAGCGGAGCTAAAAAAAAAAAAAAAGGTGATTGACAGAGAGGAGTTAGGATGTGATTTTACGCGTGTTTATGATTTACGTCGGAGACGGTGAATTATTAATGTGTCAGGAGAGAGGCCTATGTTTTTACAGTGCTGTGTGAAGCATTATTGTTCAAGACGTTTGAAGATTCTCTGTTGTAAATAAAATAACAATAAGAAGCCCAACATTGGCTTACAGAAGTAAGAAGTCTAAAACTTAACTTTTGTTTATTTTATTTTTTTTTCTATTATTCGAGTATATTGTAGAGATGTTTGTGACCCATGCTTGACAAAGCCTGGCATGTAAAGTGTGTCCATCCTGTGTCTGTTTTTACAGAAAAGTGACTCAGCAGCTACTTTCAGGATGCCTCCAGCTGCTGGATTTATCACTCCACAAAGTCCCCCTGTAATCAACAGTTTTATGACACGCAGTGAGCTGACATCTTGCTTATTTGGAGTGGGCGACAGCATTCAAAGCGTTTAGTGTCATTATGCACAGTAAGGAAACCATCTTAGCCATAAATATTCAAAAGTATATAAAATATCATTTAAGACCCATTTAAGAAGAGCATGAAAAAAAAAAAAAAAAAAAAAAAACCTGTGTCCCTGCCTGGACTCAGCTCTGTTATGGTTATATATATCATCACATCTATGGAACTTGATCATGTACCCAGGCTCTCTCTGCTGTGTTTATGTTCAGCTGTTGGACTTCGTCACCATGCTGTAAGAATGAGCAGCATGCACTGGTGATGATAAGTCCAGAAACATGTCAGCTGAGGTGATAAACAGAAATATGAAGTGGATCAAGAAAAAGCAGATGTAAAATCTTTATCTGTATGCATGTGGAGTGAGACGCAAATTTAAATCTACTACTACCATATAGCACTATCAAGTGCTTGTTCCTCAAACTGGATCGGAAAAAAAAAGTTTATTTCCTCTGCATCTTGTCTTAAAATGAGTTGGCAAAAAAGTCTTTGACAAAAAAGTGGAATATTAGTCAGGCTTACACAGAGCTGAACTTGTCGTTGTGCCTCTGTTTTGCACAATGAGCGCTACAGAAAGAGCAACAATGGTCTGTGAGGCTCATCTTTAATTCAGGCAGTGAGGGCCACGAGATCCACAAGCAGCCTGCCAAGGGAGGAAAGACGCTTGGTCATCTTTTCATTGTTTATGCGTGGATGAGATTATTGGGGAGGAAGATGCACAGCAGACAGACGTGGAGCGACAATCGACAAGGCTGGATGATGAAGAAGCGGATACTCTTTCCTGTTTACACGAATGTTAACATGCGAGACATGTGACAGGCATGTTTGTTCAACATGTTCGTGCTGCTTCCTTATTAGGTTGCAGAGTGCAGCTGCTGCGTGTCTTCCAGCAGTAACAGCACTTTCCAGTCCTTTGTAGAAAAGGCCTTTCCGTTCTTCTCTCGCTCGCTCTCAGCGTCACACACAGCTGCCTGGAGGCTGTGTATGTGGTCGTCATGGTGACAACGATGCTAATCGGTCCTCTATGCCATTCCACACCTGTTTGAAACATAAATGTCTTATATTAGAGCAGGCCAGATGTTGCAAGTCACCCAGCACACAACACTATTGAATTGAAGTTTTTAAATTTGACAATAGTGCACCGCGAATTACATCTTATGGGGGTTTTAGCAATAAGCTCAACCACTGAGAGCTGACCTACACTGTGGAAAACTGATTATTTCCTACATTTATAGAATGTATGACTTTGACTTGATCGCATCAAAGCCAGGTCATGGCACCATTTAAAATGGAGGAAATATACACCCTGTACAATTTAGTGTTGACCTGTATGCCTTTTTTTTTTTGTATCATCAAACTTGGGTGATTATTTTTTGTCTATTTTCCTGACTGCCAATAATCAGTAACACGAGTTGATTGTGATTAATATAGAATAGTTTTGAAAATGATTGAATTTAGCATTATTGTTTAATATTGTTTTTCTATTGATCGTAGCAGGTCAAGTATTTAAAGTTATTTCCTGTATGTCTTAGCTAGCTGGTTTCCAGTGTTTCATGCTAAACTATATTATATTGTGCTATTTAGGTTCATTAAAAAAAAAAAAGAAATGATGCAAAGCCAAGCCAAAAAGTCCCTCTGTAACTAAAAAAAAGTCCAAACTAAAAGACAAAAAGGAAGTTCTATTTTCAAACAGGATGGAGGAAAAGGAAAGGTTGTGTGGATCCCAAGACGGCATTGGAGCAAAAGCAGATGAGCTCAGGAGTGATTTATGGTGGAGGGTGTGGACCTCATCACCCAGTGTTGGGTGAACAAGCAGAGACAGAGAGGGAAGGCCCAGTCAACAACCAAATGACAGCCAGATTACCTCCCACAAGAAACTGTGTGCAACATAAAGCAGAGCACGAGAGCTTGCGTGTAAGCGGCGGCATGTGTCAGCAAGTGTGTGTTTCTGCACAATTATTCGGGGTCTTGTGTAACATGTTCGATTGTGACTGTGTGTGTGTGTGTTTGCGTGTCTATAAATCACATGTTGAGTTGCTTACTGTCATCTGGCATCAATTTTGGGAGAGCCTTGATGTCTCAGTGATTGCCCTCATCACCGATTTCCACCCCCCACCTCTTTTAATGTCAGTAACGGGAAGACTGAACAGTTCTTACTAACAATACATGTACATCCCTGACATGCTGCCACATGGTACCCCACACATATGTAAATGTACACATGTTTCCCCTTGGAGGATGAAATCACAGTTCTTAGAATGTGTGAGTGGATGGAGGCCTCAGTGTAGTCAAGATTGTTTGAGTAAAACAGATGACTATAGACAAAAGGGATTCCCTAAATATAAATAAGACAAGAAGGGAAAAAAATATATTTTTAACATTCAACCTACAGTCTTAAAAAAAACCCTGCTGCTTACAGGAATACATGAATGATATGATGAT
>JAVQJX010203833.1:0-10866 GCA_036025115.1 Ambassis agassizii
GTTATTTTCTTGTTGCAGAAACATTTCAGCATTGTAATGTACCATGCTAATGTGTGAAATTACTCTCAGAAAACAAACATGTATTTGCAGATATTATATTTTTTTTGAGAGAACTCATGGTGTTAGTTGCAGACTGAGCAAGGATGAGGGAGTGCACGCACACACACACACACTTCATTGTACATCATTGTAATATTCTCTGAAAAGGTTAAGCCCACTAGTTATGTCTTGACAAATCCCATCTCATCACCCCACGACACACACACACATACACACACAGAATGAAGGCTTCCTAATGAGCCTTGTGTTGCTATGACAGAGTGCCCCAGCAGTGCTAACAGCAGAGTTTAGCCGGCTGCTTGGTGTCATTAACAAACCCTTCACCTCAGCTCACCTCTCAGCTACGACGCTGGCTCTGCCCTGACTGCGTACACCAATTAGCATTTAATTAGCATTTTGCTGTGCAGAGAAAAGGAGGAGAGAGAAAAATGTCAAAGTGAAGTGACCATGGCCCTCAGCTGAAGAGAGAGGCAAAGCAGTGGGCTTTCTGATGGAAAATAGAGAAGTACAGCTAATCAGCACCTCATCCTGCTGGTAAATCAACAACAACAAAGTGAGGCCACAGTTAATGGGAGCTTTCTGCATATTAAGGTCACTGTGAATGTGCCATGCTGCTGTTTTGTCAGGATTCTTGACAGAAATAAGCTTCAAGCCTAAATGTCTACATGAAAGTGGGGAATCTCTGTCAAAGTGGAAGCTTACAAATAAGCTACATTTATTATGGCACTGTCTTGCTGTAAAGCTCAAGGTTGCTGTTATACCTTCACATCTTTTAAGGCTGAAAGGCACACTTTCTTATACACGTTGTGAAAATGGCAGTTTAGTGCACATGGACAGGGTGTGTATGTTCTGTGTATAAGCAGACTCAGGGTCATAAGGGAGGGACATACAGTGGGGAGAGGAGGCAGCGCCTGTAAAAGGTCACTGTATCCATCATTCATCCTAACAAGCAAGGCACTGTGATGGAACACGTGCACACATAAATCTCCCTCTCTTGTGTACGCACACAAACGCACACACGCACGTGTAAATCATGAGCATTTTACTAGTTATGACACTCCCATCTCACGTTCAAGTGCTGCAGATGTAAATCAATCTAACAGCATGCATACACACACACATACACACACACTTCCCCTCAGCCTGCATCCCTGCGTCGCATAAATTAACTCGCAACCCTTCACATAGTAACCCACTTACAAGGTTAAACAGATAATTATAGACCTTTAATAATCCCATTAATAACACACAGACACATGCACAGTTTTATGTGTTTGTGAGGACACTCACTAACACAATGAAGCCTACACTAGTCTCTACCATCTCAACTATAAATGCAAGACAACAAGTATCATCCCAACCACCACTCCTCACAAACATACATACACCCTCTAACAACACACACACACACACGGAGTCAGGCTTGTTACAGGTTGATGCCACTGCTGTCACATCAATCAGCCACATTTCTGGACTCACAAAATTGTTCAAAACAGTTTATGTATAAACACACATATACCTGAAAGCATGGCTGGGTCATGACCCTCAGCTGCTGGCTCTCTGGAGTGTATGAATGCCTTCTGATGCCACTTGTGCTGTCTGGAAGGGTCAGGTTGAACCCTGGCGAGGGAGGCGGGTCAACTGTTGCTTGGTGATAGCGAATGAGCTTGGAGGAAGTAACGTAGCCTCTTCTTCCTGCATACAACACACACAGATTACAAAGTATAGGGGGGTACATACAGAGCTGCTGTGCAAACATCATCTATCAATGTATCTATCCAGTTCATTGTAGTAACAATCATCAACCAGAAGATGGCACCATGGTGCAGCATTTGACACAATGGTGCAATGAAATCAATGCAACAGGCTCTGAGCATCTCTGAAAGCATACATTGCCGCAGCAGAGCAGCACACTTCTTCCTCCCACATGTGAATAAATTATCCTGTGATAATGGTTTTGTACCTCCTGCATCAACCAGCCACCTCCGTTTGTCACCACGGGTGTCTGCCTCACTAATAACAGCCACTAGCTCCCCTTTAGCCAGGTTCAGATCCAGGTCCCGGCTGCCCACCACTGTGCCCATCACCTGATAGATCTTTCCAGATCCATGCTTATCTGTTAGCATCTTCAGACGACGCTGAGAGGATGGGCTGAGAGGCTAAAAAAGGAAAGGAAGAACATAAAGTGACATGTAACCATACAGAATATTTAATAGACCTGCAATGGTAACAGCAGATTAAAGAGGCCATCAAAGAATGTGGGTAGATCAAAAAGGATGACATCTTAACACTTCCTGTCAGTAAATATGTGAGCATACTGGAAACCGTTTGGAAAGGTTGCAAAACAAGAAGCTAATTTAGAATCTATTACTCAATTTTAATGACACATCATCATTCTGATGACCTCATGGTTCAGGTCACATGTTGTACAGCAGACTCATCACCTGAATGAAGCCGTCAAATCTATTTTAATGTTATGTTATTGTACTGTCAAACAAATGACTGTAAAACCTGTTCTCCCTAAGCAGGTTATTTATATAAGTTGCTTGACAAGTTTCAAGGAATCTGACCCACTTTCAGGCAGTAGTGAAATGAACTGAAGGATCTTTTTTAAAAAATAAATAAATAAATAAATAAACCAATGACAGTTCAACTTATTTGTTTGAAATGTGCCTGTTAAGCAGCTCAAATTTCTCAAAATGAGGCAAGTTGTATTACTGGTATCACCACCAAACTCTACCCAAATGGTCACCAACCTGGACAAATGGTGCATTGAGTGAGTCCTCCACAGTCTGACACAAAGTCTGCAGCCTCCTCGCACCTTCAAGCACAGCAGATTCAGCCCATTCCCAGAATGCACTGGGCTGCAGTGAGCTGTGAGGGAGCTGGAATGAGACAAATGGAGAAACTGTATGAAGGAAAACATTTTGTACAATCTGACACAACTGGTACCATTTTATCTGTGCATAAGCAGTATGATTGTACCTGTTGTGCAAAGCTCTGGAACAGCTGCTCCATGTCTGAAGCGAGGTCTTTGTGCAAACAGCTGAATGTTCCCAACATGCTCCAGATCATCTGGAGAGCCAGGCCATTGAACTGAGGGAGCTCATTGAGGAGCAACGTGTTGATGGTCCTGAGAGAGGAGAGGACCGGAGGAATGGCAAGACGGTTAGATATGAAGAAAAGGAAATGCTGATAGTATTTTAAAAAAAATCATTTTAGGAAGAAAAACAGCTGTTTCTTCACAGTAGATTTAACGACTGCAGTCAGTAGTTTAGCATGAATGGAAAGTCTTCAGTTATGAGGCAGACATTCCAACCCCACCCCATTTTACAGTCTCTCGCTCGCCTGTATACCTGTATGTGTTTGCCACAGCCTGCTCCTCGTAACTCAGATTGGATTTTGCTTCTATCATTTCATAGTCAAGCAGCTTGTCAAGTCTCTTTCTGATCAGGTTCCTCGGGCCTGCCAGGAGGTCACGGAGAGCACACAGAGGTTTGTGGATCAATGTCCTCATCCTCTTCTCCTGCATGGAAGGAGGAAGGGAGCGTTTCCCAGCATTAGGAAACATTAGAATTCTAACAGACATTGTTTTAGATCTAATGACAAAGAGTAAGTAAAGAGTGGGCAAAATGCAAAAGACCCACAAATGTAGGAAGGATCCACTGTCTGAGTGCAGTAGTGATCTCCTTGTAGCAAATCGGTGCCTTCTCTCCATCCATATCCAAGTCAAACTCTTCTGTTTTGCAGGCCAGGAACCCCTAAAAACAAAAAAAGAGCTAAGTGTCATGCTCACAAGGACAGAATGCCCCATTAGAGATGTTGTCACTGTGGCAAAGAGGTAAGAAGGAAGAAAATGTTAGTATACAATGGAGAAAATGAAGGCAGATAGAGAGCTGGTCTCTGTTGGTTAAAGGGAGAAAGAGGAAAAACAGCCTGGAGGATAATTTTAGGGTGGAAAGGTACACAGAATGTGTTTAACCTCAGAGGCTAAAAGGAGCTCCAGAAGTTACAGCGTGACTCATAAATGTATGACAACACGTTCACAAATAAATCTACCTCTCTACTAAGAATCTATTAGTCACAGTGTATAGAGCAGCTGGTAAAATCTACATTAATGAGATGTGCTTCTCACCCTTCATTCAAGACTTGTAGATGTATTAATCTACATCAGACAAACGATAAACTTATCTGGAATACAAAGAGTGGAAAAAGGTTACACAAACATTCTGTCGGCCCATGTTTCAACGCCTTGTTACCAAAGGAGCCTGTCTGGGAAGTGTGAGCAAAAAAGGGGAGAGAATGAAACAATGAAACAAGGATGAGCAGATGATGCTCAGGGTCTGGTGAGATGCCACTGTTAATCAAAGTCTGCAGTGTGACTGTAAACAAAGAAACACAGACTACAATCACAATTTCCAGATGGCAGCTGCACTCAAAAGAATCTGTGAGCTGAGTGTCTGGATCAAGGGCAAATAGAAACTCCTGACTGTGAGATATTTGCTATGTCTGGGATTTACACCAGGGAAGCAGACAATACCCATAATGCCATTGGTTTTGATACAAACTTGCACAAACGGTCATGAGTTTGGATGGGTCCTTACAAACCTGATACTGTACATAGATAAATACATTCGCTGCTTACATGTAGGTGGTGCAGGTATGTCTCCACATTCTCCAGAAGCTGCAGGATCCCATTTTCCAGCACACAGAAGAAATCTTCCAGAGCGTCAAACTCCTCATCCACCAGCTACAACACAATGCATAGGGAGAGATGCATATTATCATATACTACAAATAACCATGGTGTGTTGTATAATGACTGCTTTCTGCATTTAGTTATTAGGTCAGCACCTGCTGCTGCAAAGCTTTACAGCAAGCATGATGATGTTTAACCAATGCTAAATGTAAAGTGAAGTTTAAGGTTAGTTGTCTTGATATCTCAGGCTGCAACCCCAGGGTGAGAAATGTCACATGACACATAAGAAGGATGATTATAGTCTTTCATCACATATTAAGCTGTTGGACTGTTCAAGCTGCTGAGCAGAGCAAACATCGGTAACAGGTCATATCATATGTTTTGTTCTCTTTGTTTTCCTGGTTAATCATTAATCACAGGCTGAGGGTAGGCCATGTCTTGAGAGATTTTTATGACTTTAGAGTCTAAAAAAAACCCACTATAATGCGTTGCTTCATTGGGTTACAGAGCGGTGTCCTACCTTCGATGCCATTCCAGTCCCATGTTTGAGATGCTGGCTGAACCTCGCTGTCTTCTTTGCGATGCTGTGTGTGTTGAGACGGTTGATTTTGTCCTTAATTGTGAGGGTTTCGGTCTTCTTATACTTGTCAGCTGCAAAATATGAGACAGTTAAAACCATTCCTGCAACTGTATAGGTGGCAAAGTAAAATATCTGTTTGAGTCTTACCGACTTCTCTGAAGCGCTTGTACTCATTGATGCGACAGTTTAAGGCGATGGAGGTGTTAGCGGTCTGCTCCAGGAGCTCGTACGCTGGGTGAGCTGGCTCTGTGTGTTTCTTGATGGTCTGCAGGAGGAGAGGGTAGCGAGCGATCCTCTGCACCGGCATCACCAAAAAGAAACTCAGAGAGGTGGCGTTGACTTCAGGCCTGGAGGGACAGACGGAGACTGTAAACACTTATCCGTTTCTGAGTTCACACTTAATAAGAAAAGATTTATATATATGTATAGGTGTGTGTGTATGTGTGTGTGTGTGTGTGTGTGTGTGTGTGTATAAAACCCACGCTGAAGCCTTGATAACTTTGACAATCTCATTCCAGAGAGTCTCCTTCTGTTTGTAGCTGTTCTCCACCACTGTGACATAACTGTAGTTGGCCAAGTATTCCTTATAGGCTGCTTCAATGTCTGAAGACAGGCTAAGGAACGAATCACCTGTCAGGAAGGATAAATGTTTATTTAACAGGAATATAATATAACGGTAGCGTATCACATTTATTGGTCTCCAGGGTCATTTAGAATTATCAAATGAAGAAAGACAGCTCTCAGGGAAGCTTTGAATGATGTGACTACCACTGACTGAACACTCTCCTGTTGTCAATTTAAGCATTGTCATGCAGACAGGGACATTTAATCAGCAGCCTTCATGCTGAGAAACTATAACAAGCTGTCATGGGAAGAGACGTGTCCCAACATGTCGTCTCAAACTTTTTTTATTTTCTTCAGATGTTCTGGCAGAATTTGTGGTCCGGCACTTAATAATACATTTCCATTATTTCTACTAGATTAACACATCAAATATAATGGATTGTAAGTGGATTCCTGCAGGTGTGTTGTTTCAGATACAAAGCATATAAAGAAAGGAGGATACTCCATCCTCTTACAAGTACATGATATTGAAGTTAAATGTAAAGTATTTCTGGTTTCAAACATTAAACATAAACTCTCTTAAAATTTCCAGAGAAGCCCTAAGACCTCCCACATGAATGTCAGACATCAAGGCATCTGAGCATTATTTCCTGTCAACAATTAGCATCTGTGAATCTTATCTATGAACTTCCTACCACTTCCTGTTGACAATCTTGATAAACTTTTTTTTTGGTGATGATAGGAAAAACACTGAAAACTGTGTTTGTTATATTCCTTACAGACTGTCTCCAGGAATGTAGGATCTCCAGGCTGACACTGCTTCTGGTCCACCAGGCTGAGGAGGCGGCTCGACACGTCAATCACCTCCTCGATATAGAGAAACAGGCTGTCCAGGTTGGCTAGAGGAGGCTGTGGTGAAGGAGAAAATAATTAATACATAATAATAAACTTTATTTGTATAGCACTTTTGAAAACCAAGATGCAACATGCTTTACATTCCATAAAATATACAGAAAAATAAATAAAAACATTATAAAATCATAGAAACGTGGAATAAAAGCAAAGTAAAATAGGTCAAGAAGAAATAAAAGTCTGGCACAGTTCAGCCAAACACCAATAAAAGCATGTTTATAAAAGTGTCTTTAAAAGGGATTTAAACGCAGATTGAGCCTCTGCCAGTCTGATCTCCTCAGGAAGATTATTCCAGAGTTTTGGGCCCTTACAGAAAAGGTCCGATCTCCCTTGGTCTTCAGCCTGGACTGTGGAATTGCTAACAGACCCTTGGCTGAAGACCTCAGGTTGCAAACGGGCACATAGGGTGTGAGGAGATCAGAGATGTACCCCTCATGTATCAATCATACATTGATGATAACTTTTCAGTGTACAGTACAATCACAAACTAGAGGTCTAATATAAGACTTACAGTAAAGTACATCATCTATGTAGCTCTTGTTTCTTTACAGGGAGAATGGCAATGCTACACATCCATTATGACCTTCTTCATTCTATTCTAATGACAGAACAGTGGGAACACTGACTGTTGGTGAAAGAACAATCTGGGCATTCGCTGGAGAAAACAATCCAGCAACTTTTCTGTCTCACAATGACACCATTCATCCCCATTTATTCCATTTTTCTCTGCTCAGCCTTCAGTGCTTCTCTCACTCTGTCTGTCGTTCATTCATCCATCATAGCTGCCACCTCCATCTTTCTTTTTGTCTCCACACATCTGTACGTCTCAATTTTTAATTGGACATCGGTTATGCTGCCATTCAGCACTTATTTCCACCAGCTCTTTATGTTTTCATGTCATTCTCTTTTCCTCTGCTCTCTGAAAGTGTCATGAGTCACTTTCACCCACAGACAAGTAAAAGCATAAAAACCTGATAGCATTAGGCCTTGTTTTATTACCACAGTGATAATAAAAGATTATTTACCAGTAACCACAGTTACCGCCTACCTGTATTTTCTGCAGATTGCTCCTGATAGTCACAGTGCTGAGTTGCAGCATTCGAAGATAATTCCTCTCTGACTGGACCAGCTCCTCTATAGCCAACTGTTGCCTCTGAGCTTCCCTCTGTTTAGCTGCAGCCTTCTCCTCTTCAGATTTCTTTGTGGCTTCTTCGGCCTCCTCGGCCAGCCTCTCCTCTGACACAAAGGTCTGTTCAGAGAAACTATCCTCTGAGGAAAGTCTTACATTTGTTGTTTGAGCAGTGTTTGTATCAACAAGTTCTGAGGAATCGTCCGGTGCCTCCACAAACACGGACACATCCAACTCCAGTGTGTCCTCCAACTTCTCTATAAGTTCATCGTCCTTCTGTGTGGTTCCATCCATCTTCTCCTGGAGCTTTTCCTTCATTGGATTTTTCTTTGTGACATTCTCTACAGCTCCCAGTGGAGACAGAGGAGATGAAGCTGGTTTAGGCAGAGGCAGTGAGAAGGAGGAGGGGTGAAGCCTCCTCGGTACCTCCATGTTGGAGATCACTGTGAAACAGAAACAACTTTTAGAGATTATGTTTCAAAAAGTGTAGAAAAGCTTACATTTCTGATTGATTTCCTTATTGACTGTGTGAATAATCAGTGTGCTGCGTGGTGTCATTTTTACATTCCAGCTGTGACAGATGGACACAATTAAGATGGATAAGAGTATCACATGACAAGAATGAACCTTGTATTGATGAGCACTGAGAAAACAAAGGTTACAAGGAGATAGAAACAGTTTGGAGCCAAATGTTATAGTTTTCAAACTTCAGTGTTACACGAACACCTTTTTGTATTTAAAGGACAGTTTACACAGTATGAAGAAACTTATTCATTCAGTTGCATGAGTACAAAAAAATCCAGTTTCACAAACCACAAATATTTTCCATCTGAAGAGCATATATTTATTTTACTGCTGAAAAAAAAAATCAAGGATGATAAAGTTACATTTCTGTATTTGACTTCAACTTTAAAGCTCAAAAACACCACTGTGTTACTGCAGCATTTGGAACCAGCACAGAGCAGCAAAGCCACAGATGGGGTGGCTTTGTTGATATTGCTTACTTCACACAAACATGCAGAGAGGGGAGATGTATTGTCAGGGATCCTCTGAGCTGGAACACCACGTGTTGGCCCACCAGGAGTCTGGCAAGCTGCTTAGAGAGCCACTAATGCTGCCACGCCTGTGACAATTAGCCTTAACAAGGCTCAGCTCGACAGTCCTCTGTGGCTTTTACAGGAAACACTCTAATGACAATTTCATTTTTGACTTCAGTGATTATGTTTATTTTTCTGTGGTCTACAATACTATAAATGTTTCTGATATACTGCTGCAGCAGTTTTTGCTGTGTTGGTGAGCTTGTTTCTGTCTCTTAACTGTTAATGAGCCCATGTTGTTACATAATAATATAAAATGTATCTAACAACTGCTCAAAATATTGTCTATATTATAGTTTCTAAATATGTGGGAAGCCAAACATCAACAATCATCACAGTGCGCGTGGGCACACCCCTGATAGTCCTGCCTGCTTACCGACAACTGCACCAACCACATTATTAAATGTCCCAACAACACAGTGATGGAGCTCATCAGTGAAACTGTCAGCAAATACGTTTCTGATTTTAAAAAAAAAAAGTGTACAGAGTGACTCAATAAAGTTTTCTGCAATATAGTATAGACTGTAATGTCTTTTGTAATGTCTTTTTGTACATTTAATAAACTTAGAACTGGAAAGGTTGTTATCATATGAATAATTTAATCGTAACCTTCCCTCTAACAAAATGTTTAGGGGTCCTGCAGCACATGGTGACCCAGAGTCAGGGATTACTGAGATTAACATCTTGAGCTAGACTCTGAATCTCCATACCATTTTAGTGATGACAGAAATCAGTGCAGAGTGCACTCATGTTGAGAATCTAATCCCACTTCATGAAATTAAAATAAGTCTAAAAACATTTTTTTTTAAATCAAATTATTCTCTGTATGGGTGAAGCATGAGAGTGGTGCTACCAATGAATTCTTTATAAAACAAAAAGGAACACTTTCCATCCCAAAACAAGTGAGCATCCGGCGGAAACATCAACAGCTCACAAGCTGAACCAAAGCAAAGTCAACACAATCCTGACAAAAACACTGACAGAGTTTCATTAAAAACATACATGAGATCAAGCCGTCATTACCTTGTACAGAGTCCCTGATTCAGCTGCGGCAAATCTCTCTCTCTCTCTCTCTCTCTATGTGAATCCAAATTGCTGCAGAGGAGACGCTGCTGCATGGAGAACACACAAACGCTGGTGTAACTTTCTCCAGTGACTCACACACAGCAGGCTGCTGCTGGGTCTCATGTGGCAGGAGTGTGTGAGTGTTTATTCAGGAGTGAGCGTGCGTGAGGGAAAAACAGAGTGTATAAGTGTGTGAGGAAAGGGGGGATGGGAGTGGAGAGGAGGGCGGGATGACTGTTTTGTAGAGGAAAAAGAAGGGAGGGAGGGGGGAGGAAAGGGTGGCCACAAATGCTGCTGAACAAGCTGATTGACTGCAGCAGCTGGTGGGAAGAGGAAGCGACACTCACCTAAACAGGCGTTGACTGGCCGACAAGTCTTCACAGTGGACAGAGGGACCAATCAGGCGACACCCTGAGAGGGCTTGAGGAAAACTATCCGGACCAATGAGGACAGAGTATTAGAGTGATTGAAGTTTCCTCTCCTGGGAAACAAAAGCACTGTGGGACGTCCCATCTTCTTCCAAATGCTGGAAGGTAACAAAGAGAGATATATGGCTCACTTGTTCAGACTTTACCAGCCAGAAATAAAAGTTTTATAACAGTTCTGTCTTAACACTTAAACAAACTATGACCACCCACAGAAGTATTTAGGCATACAGATGTGGTGTTATTTGGAGAATCTGTGCTAGTTTTTACACTGTAGAGATGTCCATGATTCTGATCAGTCAATCACAGGTCTAATATTTCTGAAGAACAGATCT
>JAVQJX010203843.1:0-10159 GCA_036025115.1 Ambassis agassizii
GTTCACTGATAAACTTCAAAGCTGAGATAAAACATCAGCGCTTGTGCAAATATCACACAAATATCATAAACTATCAGCGTGTCTGTGTTACTCTTTGAAAGCAGGAACGTGAGGTCTGCATGCAGCCCGCAGCTGCTTCTTCTTTCTGCTCTCCTCATTCTGTAAAGTCTTGATCAACGCTGACTCGTGTCGAGTCCTCCCTCACTCGCTCTCAAACTCTTTGCCTCTTCTTTGCTTCATCCGATCATATCTGATAAAAGTTTTCTGTGTATCTCTGTGTTCTCTGCCGTGAAAACATGTTAGCAACAACCGCTAGCTGCTCTATAGCTCTCTGTCTCTATGCTGGAAGCAGAAACACTGTTTGCCGTAAAGTGTTCCAGCGCTCGCTCTCACAGTTTCCTGGTTGGTGTCCCTGAAGTTGCAAGTGCGGTATTCTCGCTACAGACAGCAGGGGGCGCTGAGGGGTCTTCATTCATCCTGTAATGTGTCATTTTAACATCTACCGTCTTACGAAGATGATTAATTAACATGAAAATGTTACTTAGGGTGCCTTTAAGGGAGACATCTGTTGCAGAGATTATGTTCAGTGACTGTTCTTAATACAGTCGACACACTATTTCAATATTTAACCAAATCCACAAAGCTTTCCCAAAACTTTAACCAAATACTTCCTCATAAAATCCGACAAATAATTCAAAAAAAGATGCACAGTTATGTTTCAGTTTGGTTCTCATGCAGTTAACTTTTGTTCTTTTTTTTTGTTTTGTGTTTTTTAACTGCAGCTGGCTTCAGCATAAAAAGCAACTAGTTAAGATTAAGCATTAAAAACAGGGGAAGCTGTTTGCAAACAGACCTAGTTATACATACTTTACAGGGGAAACCGCTACAAGCTAAGAGGCTGGATGCAGTGAGAACTGGATGTTTAAGCAAATCATTCTTATTCAATATTTTTCTGGTGAGGATGATCTGGTTTCTTTATGATGGACAGTACACCATTCAGTGCAGCTAGTGCTAAAGCTAGTGGCAATCAATAATCAATACTGGTAGAGAAACAAATGGGATCATCTGCTCTAAATCCTAGTAGAGCAAAGTAAAACTAGTGCAGCAAAGCCCTTCTCCAAGTCCCGTCAGCAGCAAAATGCATATCCACTAATAAAGCAAAAATAATGTTTGGTCTCCATACGATTCTCTTGATGTAGTGTTCACTAGTTTATACACATTCTTGAGGATGAAGCTGCAAAACCTCTTCAAGAAAACTCGCCAACACACTTTAAACAAAGTTCAGCAAATAAATCTGAGGGGTTGTCAGATGATTCACAGGAAAAGAAAGAAGTGGTTCCTACGTCTTTAGCAGCTAGCGGCTCTGTTTACTATCTTACCAAGACACTAACTTTGTCTACAGGTGATACGGTAAAATGTCGGAGCTCAGCTGTCTGACAAGAAAAATCCTCCCATATTTGGGATCTGTGAGTCCATCGTAAATAAAGCTCACATACAAATTACGCCATTATTCTTAACATTATAAACTGATGTCAGATTATTTTATGACCACGGCTGTGTTGAGGCAACGATTCATAAGCTTCCAACATGGCTCCAGATGCCTCTGTACCTGCATAAAGACACACCTGCACACAGTTCAAAGCAAACAGCTGCACACTGAGAACAATGGAGCAGATATCTGACCTCGGCTGGTCCTCACAGTCTCTGCAGCAAGAGGGCATAAACCATGACATTTACATGATTTATTCCAGGTCAGCATCAGGTGCACTGAATACTGCATTACAGTGACAGTGGAGTATTTAAATGTACTCTTTGAAGCCCTTTTAAACACACTTATGATAGAACAGCTGCCTGTTGAGTGAGTCCATCCCTGCGTGTCTGTCCTTGTCCCCCATAAATCCAGCACAGTTACTATTAAAGCTGATATTCATATGGGTCACACACATACCACCAACTGCTCCTGTCAATACACATCAGGCATCACTGCCACCAAATCAATAGGCGCCACACTTTACAGTCAGAGCATAATGAAACCTTTAAGGCCACACCAATAGAGGTGGAGGTGGTGATGATGAGAGGCGACGATGGGGGAGGCTCAGAGCACAGACCGGACCACACATCAATCCTAATGCTAAACTTCACAAGCTTAACTTTAACTACTGAATCCGACTGTATTTTAGAAGAATATTTACGTGCGGAAAGAGATCAAGTCGAGAGAAAGAGTGTGGAAGAGCGGGTGGAAAAGTCAATGTGCACTTAAGATTAAAATCACACAGTGTTAATCAATAAGAAGGAGGCAGACGAAGAAGATGGAAAGAGAAAGAATCCGACAGACAGGCTCCATCAAGCCAAGGATCAGTCGTTCAACCTCAAATCCTCGATAAGAATCGCCAAGCGAGGCTTTACTGTCCCAGGATTTCCCCCCAGAGAGCTGCAGCACCTTCCACCTTGACACAGCTGGAGATAATAGAAACTAATACAACTAATGTTGACAAATGAGAAACAGATGAGAGGTGGATTTAAGCTCTGAAAAAGGGCAAAACTGCCTCATCATGCATGATCAGATTTTTGTAGAAGAAATGATTCTTTTTGTTCTTTTCCGGAAGAGTTTTCGCATAAACGTGTAACCTTTAAAACTCTTTGACCTGTATCTGAACTGCAGCTCACTGAGATCAACATTCATTAGACTGTTTGTGTCCTCTAAACATGCAGCTTATCTGTCAGACAAACAGTCTCGCTCACAGTCAGCAGAAGCAGTGTTCTTCTTGTTGGATTTGAACTTCTGTAAATATGCTAAAGAAGATATAATGTTCTGATAAGCACAGACACACACACTCGTATGCATCCAAATGAGCAAACTCTGCACAAGTGCTGGCTTGTTGTGAGTCAGACTATGTTGCCACCTACAGAGCACCACCATAAAGCACAGCTGTGGGTGTCCAATGACAAGCAGACTTTGTCAGGATACATCCTGACTTTATAACTATACCACTTACCATTTACATGTTTGACTGACATATATCACATTATTGTCCTCACAATGTGACTAAAAATGTTTATACTCACACCACTTGATTGACACACACTCAGTCTCACTGCCAAAAGCAATCATGCTCATGGTCCCTTGTGTTCATGGTGAACCTGTGCCAAGCCCCACCCACATCCGGGTGACAACAGTCTTACACCTGATTGGATGACAGCAAGGCTGGGTCTGCCAGCAACCTTTTACCTGATAGGCTCTTACAGCCAGCCAGTGGGGGGGGGGAAAAAAACACCTTACATCCATGAGACAGCTGTGTCTGGATGCCATAATGATTCCTCTAATCTGATTGGTTCTCAGACAGGAAGGCGTTTTGTTTTTTTTAATGGGTGCACACATACAACCTTATAAATTCACCACATAGATCACACGTGTGTCGCAATTAAAGCACAACCCGTATAATAATGGCAGTCCTCTACACGTGCAGTCTGGTTTCTATGGCAACACATCTCTTTCTCTGCAGACACCCTCCACGTGACACATGGATGGAGTCTGAGATTTTAGCAGGCTGTTCATTAAAGCATGTTTCATCGATGGATCTCTTAAAGGTCCATATTCTGTCGGCCAACATGTGACCTGTCTGTCAGTAAGACACTGGCTGTGCGTCCTACCTATTGTGTTGCTGCGTCAATTATTAAAAAAAATAATAATAATAGGATGCGTGGCTTATCAGACTATATCCTCCAATATCCCATAATACTGCGCAGCGACAATCACAGCAGACTGCGCATCAAAGGAGCAACGCATGCTGCTTCTGCTTACCTCATCTTCCTCTGCCGTCCGTTTGAATGAAATGAAGAGTGTTGTCAGTGTTTGCTCCTCAAGTTCAACTCTCATAAAAACGATCTTGATCCAGCAGCAGCAGCATGCGTTTTAAATAGCAGATAGTGAAGCTCGCACACGGTGCAGATGTGCAGATGTTGCTGGGTGAGGGGGGGAAAAAGGCGACAGGGTGTGGAAAATGCTACACGGATGTCCACAGTTTTCAGGTCTGTCTTTTAAAAAAATAATAATAAATAATGACAAATCGTTTTCCAGTGTCAGTCAGGCGGCTTCTGGTTTAGATGGAGACATTTTAAAGGACAGCACGCCGCTTTGTGAAAGACAAGAAGCCGGGCGGAGTGGCTGACAGCGGCTTCTGAGGTGCCATCTTTTCCTGCCTCCAACCGCTGGGAGTCTGGATGGAGAGAGAGAGAGAGAGAGAGAGGGGGGGGGGGGGCAGGCTGCTGAAATATTGATGTCTGGCTGGTTTTGCTGCACAGTAGCGCCCTCAGTGCGGTGATGGAGCCACTGTGCAAGCAGGTGGAGTCTTCTTTAAGGAAAAACTGTATATAAAACTGTATATGTTTACAAACACACTACTGGAACACATTTCCAACTAAACACTAATGTACAGGCTGTATATGTATTTCCTATTTCCTCATAGCATCACTCCTGCCCTACAAAACAAGAGGACAGCAAACATATAAAGTGTTCAACAGCACAGTGTGTGGCACCTGTCAGCAGGCAGAGTCAAGCAGCTACAACATCTGTCTGTCTGCATGGGCCAGCTGCTGCTGCTGTGTCCTCACAGGGCAGGGAGGACAGACAGGCTCAGTTAAATCTGCACAGCTTGTTGTCTGCACTCACAGACAGTTCAGCTATATGTCTATATGTATGTATGTTTATATGTATGTATTATATAGATTGTATGTATCTATATATGTATGTTTAGCTTACATTTTATTTCACTGCATCTCACTCCTGTCAGTTCTGGAGTCACATTGAGACCTGAGTGTGAGCTGTCTGCACATTAGACTGTTTAGAGCCACAACACTTTGTCCATATGACAGAACAAAAAACAGCTCATTACACCCTTTTGTTTCTACTGTAAAACACTGACACATGTCTTCATTCGGATACTTTAAATGTCTGCAGTATGTACAATAAGCTCTATTTTGGGCCATCATATGAAAAAATAAAAAGATGATATATTATATGCTGCATGGTCAGGCCATCGAATGGAAAATAAACATTTCTTAAAATCAAGTGAGTTGCAGTTCTCTTTCCTAACAGCAGATGTCCTCATATTTTCCAAAGAACACCAGAGGATCCACTGACAGTTCAAACTCAACACATCCATTCACTCATTTGTGACATTAAATTGCTGTTTACGTGATTCATAATTGTGTCGACCTGATTGTTTGTCTGTAAATGGACTGTGTGTCTGTTAAATGGACTATTTAAATATATTTAATATTTATCTCGATGGTGACAAAGGAGGTGTTAACACTGACTTGACATCACAATTATATGATATAGGTGTTGTGCTGCCACTTCATGAAACATTTCTTTTATTTGCATGCATTTATCCCTTTCTCCACATGAGGGCGCTATACATACACATGGTGGGCAGCAGTATATTACCACTTTGGAGGTGGGAGGATGTATCTGCTGTTGATGGGTCAGCAGCACCAATTTAAAGCCTATGTGTACATTCATTTGACTGTGTTACACACCAAACAACAACAAGATAGAACAAAGTTAGCAAGTCCTGTGTTGTTAAGGTGTTTTAATGTGCCATAATGAGCCATTGAGAGCAAGGTATGTGGCAAATTGTACTTGAACTGATGCAAAAATAAGGTATAAAATATCTCAGGTAACCTTTATTACAGGGAATAAAAGCTGAAAAGGTCACAGCACATGACTTTCACCAATTCCCTGCTCATCAGTGTGTTCAGTGGACATTCGTTCATTTGTTGTCGCTCATCAGAGGAGTGCTTCAGCTTCACATAGCCTCTCCATGTGGCTGATTGAATTTAACCATGCCAGGAAAATAAAGAGAGTAACACACACACACACACACACACACACACACACACATCCATCACAGTTTTTTATTTCTTCTCCAGAATTTGAAGGAAACGTTTGGAACATTTTGTCTACAAAGGATTTCTATGGTGGAACAACAGAAAACAGATGTGGAGACATCAAACACACATTCTCTTGTGCGTCACACACTTCGTGCTCACGCAGTAACAGTGAACATTCAGTCAAACGGTATGCAGGTATCTGTGTGTGTGTGTGTGTGTGTGTGTGTGTGTGTGTGTGTGTGTGTGTGTGCGTGTGTGCGTGTGTGTGTGTGTTTGTGTGTGTGTGTGTGTGTGTGTGTGTGACAAATAGAGCTACAACTACGCTGCTGTCTCTGAACAAGCTTTAAAAAAAAGTACATTAAAGCGTTCACACTACCCTTAAAAATAAATAATGATCCCATAAAACTTCCTGGATTACTCACATGTGAGGTGAAGGTCCATGTTTACAGTGTCATAAATCAAGACTTTTAATGATTTCTTTGGATTTATTACACTTAGTAGTTTTCCTGTAAAATCTCAATAACAAATCTGAAAGTACTGACTGGGCGACTTCAGTGGACTTTTGTAGCTGGATGTGTCCTGCTGTGTGCTCTGGCTGGTTGTGGAGGTTTTCTGGAAGTTTAAGTTGAAGGACGGGGCGGTCGTTTTTCTCATCTCCTGCTTGCTGCCACTCTTCCCGTGATGGTGTTTAGGCGCGGCTACGTTAGCAGGCACCACGGACTTCGACTTGGCAGCCTCAGAAGATCCAGTCTTTCTTGCGTGGGGGCTCAGATAGATCTGCATAGTCACTAAGTGAAGTGGTGAATGAGTGGAGGAAGGTGAGAGAAGAAGACGGAGCAGGAGTGACAGGACAGGACAGGATGAAGGGAAAGGGGGGGGGGGTGAGGGATGTGTAACACAAGTCATGGTGAGATGTGAAAAAATGAAGGATAAACACAAAAACAGCGACTCAAACGCAGCTCTGTTAACAGAACGTCAGACATTACAGTGAGGGACGACGCCTACCTTTGCAGTGTGTCACACGTCGCGTCCCTGCAACACAACAACACACTCATTCACTTCCATGTAGATACATTTCCATTATTTGTTCTGCAGCTGTGTCCTGAAAAAACAAAATGATCTCTTACCTACACTGACCGCAGCCTCTTTGGGTTTGCTGCTGAAATAGAAACAAAAAAAAAAAGTGACGTGAAAAAAGATTACAGCAGAATAAAAGGTGTCACACAGTTTCAGCTCTGTCTGCGCTTTGAGGTATTTTCACATTAAGAGGGTGCTTGAGGCCGAAGATAATATTAAATTGATTCATAAATGGCAACAGAGAAGTGGTAAAATATCCGCTGTTTCATCCACCTGAGGCTGCACATTACATCCTACCAACATGGACAACAAGAGCTGTATGGTCTATCAGCAGCGCAGTTATGTGGTCTCAGATTGTGGGTCAGAGGAGCCAGTATGTCACATTAAGAGGAGAAAAAAAGAAGAAAAACAACAGAGCTTGACATAAACAGCTGCTTACCTTTCCTGAGTTTTCTTACAGGCTGAGGGTGCAGATGTGGGTCGAGTCTTTGTGCTCTTACATGGACTGTCCTTCACACTTCCTGGTGGACTTTTCACACCACTGGAAAGATTAAAAAAAAAACAGATGTTTTTATGTTTCTGAAGACAGACAGGAGGCTTATGAAGATAAAAAAGTAATGACGGATCAAAGATTAATTAGCAGTGATGGTAATTCTGCTTCTCGTGTCATCCTAATAAAGAGTGGACAGCTTCAAGTAAATGGAGATTTACCTTTTCTCTGTGCAATTACATCCAGGATCATTAAGGTAGCATAGAGAGACCCTCTGACTAATGCTGTCTAATGGCTCTATCATTTGAAAGGTAATTGAGAGGAAGAGATGTGCAGAAACTGCTTTATTGCAGTGTTGGAATAATCACTGAGCGTCCATGTGCAGAGTTTCATAGATAATGGAGGGTGTCTGCTGATTGCGTTTGTACATTAGATAATGAAGAGTGTAAGACTGAGCTTCTTCACTCCCACATGGTCACATCTGTGTGCAGAAACTTTGCCCCGAGTGCGTTCCATCGCATGACACCGTCATCATTTTAAGTGTTACATCAAGCAGCTGTTTTTGTTCTATTACCCTTCATTATACTGAAAAAAAAACATAATTGCATTGTTTTTTGTTAAATGATCTGCAGGCTGAGCAGCAGCAGCAGCAGCAGTGCGTTACCTTCGGGGTGGTGTCGGGCTGTAGTTCCTGCCTGTGGAGCTGGAGGGCAGCATGGTGCTCTTCTTCAGAGAACCAGTGCTGGAGGTCACCATGGGCGGTCTGGAGGGCAGAGCCAGAGACACGGGCCGGGCTGTGGGAGGAGGAGGAGATTTACACTGTTTATAGTAATGCTGTGATGATTTTCTGCACAAACACAAACTGGAATATATTCTGCTTATTGATATACATGAAATGTGTCTATTAAAATAATGAAGCTAGAATATTTAGAGAAAAAAAACTAAATCTAAGTAAAATACACACAATTATTTAAGTAAAAAAAAAATATTATTTAAGTATATCCTTATAATAAAATAACCAGAAAATACATCAAAATGTTCAAATCTGTCACACAAATGACCTTTGATATCATGTCACCAAGGTCTAAATAACTAACAGCATCTCTGTCAACACTGTCAACATATAGTTAAATGACACGTGGATTAATGTTTCTGTGCTGATCTTGGCTCACCTTTGGCGCTCGTTGGTCTCCTGCTCGCAGCAGCTGCCTGATGCTCCTCAGAAATGTTCAGCCTCTTGAGGACGTCAGCCAGAGCCATCTTCAACAGCTGGATTTCATCTTCCTGCATCTGCATCCTCTGTTCGAGATAGGTCAGCCGGTCAGCCACGTCCAGGCCGCTGGTTGCTGAGCTGCGGTCATCTGTGGGGAAAAAAAGAGAGAGAGAGAGAGAGAGAGAGAGATCTTTAATAACATTACATAAGAACTGATGAGAGCCTTTAAAATGCAGCTGCATTACAAATCCTTGAAGCTGTCCATTTGCTAGCTTCAAACGTTGTACAAAAAAAAAAAACATAAACACCTGAATAACCAGCTGATGCACAGAAAACAGATTAAACACAAACTAATGAGGTCACAACACAGCTGGACTCTGCAGATCACCCTCATTGTCATCTCACAGCAGTGAGCAAACAAACCCGCATGATGACAACAACAACAACAACACAATTCATTTCTGCTCTTTTCTTTCCCTTTGCAATCAGTAGCAGTTTAGAGGCGTGTACCATGGGAGCCACTGGATGCTGAGGTATAGTCCGGCTGTCTCTGCAGCCCAGCTAGGCCTTCCTCCACCACTCTACACGTCTTCCTCCTCTTCCTCTCCTCTCTCGAGCACAGTCTTTCATTCCTCTTTCCTCCAGTCAGACTGGATGGTTCTCCTTCCATCAGATTTTTATCCTGTGACTCGTGTCCACTAAGATCTCATCCCGTTTGCTCCACTTACGTCACACAGATACACAACCCCCACAGATGAGTCTTCCTGTTGTTTTGTCCACCTCTGTGTCACAGCATCCAAACAGTAATGAAGTATGATGATGGTGCTGCTGTTTGATCCTCTCAGGTTTCCCTGGTGGTCGTCTAGCACGCTCTGGGACGCACTGACGTGTGTGATGAGACTTTAATCTCAGTGTGTGTGTGTATGAAGGTGGGGGTGGGTTTGATAATGCTTAAAAACTAAGCAGTCGTCCAATTCAGCCTAAATTGTCTGTGCATGTGTGTGTGTGTGTGTGTGTGTGTGTGTGTGTGCAGAGTACAATGTTAATCCCACAGATTGAGCTTCTTTGACCCCGCCCCCACACATAAGCCCCATGTCACTGTATGAGAAAGGAGGAGACAGAGAGAGAAAACAGCAGAAAGGAACCTGAATGTGGTGCAGCAGCAAATACCCGGTTCAAACACTGGGTTACAGTGCAGAAAGTCGAATCAACTTGAAGCTTGAACACAGGAAGAAGTGTGCGGAGCAGTTTTCAGTCACGGCATACGCAACATGGATCAGCTGTGTAATCTGTGTCCATTTACAAAAACACAATCACAGCCAGGCGACAGCTGACAGAGGGAGGTGGAGTATTTCAACAAGTTTCATTAAAAAAACACATTAGAGTTCATGACCATGTGACTGGTCTCCATGAAGAAGTTAGTGTATGGAGTATCACATGTCAAAGTAATTCAAAAATTGCTTAAGGATGTCAGAAATGTTGAAAAA
>JAVQJX010203906.1:0-16336 GCA_036025115.1 Ambassis agassizii
TTACCAAAGTGGTTAAATGCTACACATTGGACTTGGTAACAACAACAGCAAAGTAACTAAGTAATACAAAACAATGTAGCATGCATTCCTCCCTGGATAATGGAAAGAACAGTGGATTATGTTTCTGTAAGCTCATTAGCTAGAAGAGGTGCGGTTTGCTAAGCTATGATTGGATAATTGCTTGGATTTATTTAGTTTTCTTTTGTTTGGAGAACAGGTGTGAGCAAACACAATACTTTTATATACAATTCTGAGATACACCTTCCATGTACAGGTGCACAGAATTTTAATTTGTTAGGTCAAATGAAACTGACAGTTTTTTGTTTGTTTTTTTACTTTTTAACAATGCCGTGTAGAATTGGAGGAAAATGCATACAAAAAAATCCATACAAAAGAAGGAGGGCCTTGTAAATACAGACAGCCTATTTGTTAAGGATTAATCTCCCTTCATTAGACCTCGGCTGTATCATAAACTAAACTTCCCCTAAGCCACAGAAATGGGCTCTTTGTTGACTGTTTTTGTCATTAAATTCCCTTCACCCTGTACATCGTTTCCACCTAAAAGCAGAGAATATCAGGCTGAGAGAGAAAAAAAATCAATTACACCTTGCACTTCTATGTGCAAGTCAGGGGCTTTTCAGCATTGGAACCTAATTAAATTAACCTCAAAGGGAGTGGGACTGGAAGCGAGGCCAGGGCATTCGATGATTAGTGCATCGATTTATTAAAATGGGCCAGCCAGCCAAGACAAGACCCTTTTCCCCCCGCCGGGGTCTTGTTTACTCCAGACTGAGACAGTTCTGCTCTGCACTCCTCTGCTTTGCACCGTGGACTTAATTAGTTGCGAATGAGCAAGTGTTCCTGAAATATAGTTAGTGCTGGATATAACAGGCTTTGTCCACAGTGGTGTGGCAGTAATGAACAGCCAACCATTTAGGCAGTGTGTACTTAACAATGTCAAGAAAAGGAAACCTCCAACATTTGTCTGTTAGAAATTAAAGGACAATGTCTGTCCCTCATTATATACACAGACTTGCGTAACGCAGATCGAAATGGAACATGGGATGTTGACACAACAATACAGTACTGAGTCACATTGACCTAAACCAGGAAAAGGTAAACAAACATCAGAGGTCACGGGTTCAGAGTCCAGTACCTCCTAATCCTTAGAATGGGCCTCCCAAAGAATCTGCTGCCACAGTGGGTCATCAGGATATCCTGGCACTGACTCACTTTGTCAGCAAGCCTGTCGCCGTATGACAAAAATATGCATGTGGACACACAGAGGAACTTGGATGCTGACAGGTCCTGATGTAGAAAGCATAAGCTGTTTAAAAATAACATTTTTCAGTGTCAGCTATTCAGATGAAATTACCAAGTTTATTTGAGTTTGAAAATAGCCATTAATATTGTTTTTCCCAAACAACACTCTATTTTATTTCATATCATTTTACTTTATTTTATTTGCATTGAAATGAACCGATGAGAATTTGGCCAGATCAGAACATATTGACAGACCGATCGAACAGTTGATTGGGAGACTGCAGACCTGGTCTAATGACTGGCTGAAGTATCAATAATAATATCAATACTGAGGGCACTTGCTAGCCGTGGGAGTTTACGATATTTATCAGGCATCATAGACGGTAAGTTAAGTCTTTTTCTACAACAGGACTTCTCTGAGTGTCTCAAATGCGTCCCACAAAGTCTGAAGTTTGAGCCTCTTATTTTCTTGGTCAAGTAAAGTCATGCACATGTTGATGCTAATTCTTCCAAACAAAAAGAGAAAAGAACTAGGATGTTGGTGAGCATAAAGCTCCACCCAGAAGGACGTGGTCTGCCTGGTCTCTTTACCAGACCTTTTAACATCCTCTCTATGAAAAACCTCAGGCTCAGAATCTCAACTTTTGCTCTCTGACTATTGTTTGTTACCATAGAAAAAATGTTTATTTGAAAATAAGGGTTGTGGTCAGTTTAATGACCAAGAAATGACTTGTTCTCAACAACACAAATATACAGGTAATTGTTTTTGTTATGGCATTCCTATTGTTGAATTCAATGCCATCATAAGAGGGCTTCGCTGGCTTGACCCAAACGCTCCAAAAAATATTGCAAAAATCACAGATGTCTGGTCCATTGTTTAGTTTTATTTCAGTCCATCAATAACAATAACAAATTCTTATTAACGTGAGGTCAAAAGATCCCCCCTCTCTCCACAGGTGATCAAATTCAAATGAGTGATGCCACTACGCTTACGTTCTTAATCTTTAACATAAATAGATGACTTAAATATATAACAAAACATAAAAATGGCTCTAACAATTTTCTCTTACTTCTTGCCAATGTTGGATCTTCCAATCAACATGGTGCCTAAATGTATTGTGTTCTAATCCAAAATAACTTTAAGTGCATACTGCTTGAGCTATACCATCCAAAATCAGATACTTAGAGCTTGTCATTCAATTTGTAACATATATCCATAACCTAATCTATCATTTCATTCTACACAGAGTCTGTATTGTTCTTTGAAATAGTTTGCTGTTACCCTCAGGCATTAGATTGTTTTCAACTTTAAATGACCTTTGAGTGCTACACAGAAAATAGAAAAAGCAAACGGCTTATTGGAGCTGTTTGAGTTTGGCTAAATGACACTGATGTTTGCTTGGAAGCACTCTCTCCTTTTTGCCGGAAAATATTACAATAAACTGAATCAGGTAATGAAGTCAAAATTTGGAAAGAAGACATATTTACAAGCTCTGCTGGGTTTGTTTAGCTTGTCTCATGTTAAGCTGCTTATCTACTGTGTGAGGAATGTCAAAACTATATGGGTCATTCAGTTTATGTTATTAGAAGAAATACTCCATGGGACAATCCAAACATTGTATAAGTGCAACCAAAGTGCCAAGAGAAGGAGGAGATCCCAGGCATGAGTGTACATTTAATCTTAGGACAATATTAGCACTGATACTTGTGTTTAGATATATTCTTTAGCTGGCTGTTATCACTCACAATTATGATATTGTTTGGATTCCCACATTGCTGCTCATATTTCCAGTGGACTGGCAGGCTTGGTGATGGAGGGCCTTCCCTGGGGAGTCTAGAAACGCAGCCGTTTTCAATGTGTCTGATCCTGCTCCTCTATCCTGAGCTGACTGTAATTGGCAGCCTCTCCTCGTCATTGAGTTATTACATTTCCCCTCTCGGCTATCCCACGTACTCCTGGGAGCACTTCACACTGTGAGCAAGTCCCACAAGCCCCCCTCTTCCTCCCTCTCCACCTCTGTAGGACACAGAGGACCTGCAATACAGCAGCCCTCATGGTAACTGAAATATTTCTCTGCCTAGCTTTCTCTCTAACTCCACCGTAATGGGCCATCACAGTGTATAATGAGGCACTAAGTGGAAAATAGCACGGCGCCGGGCATTATCATTTTGAAATTCCTGAATGTCCACAATTAATGCACGAGGGTGGATATTTTACATTTTGAAAAAGTGAGGGAAACAATTATGTGCTAATGCGTTAGCAAAAGGGCTTAATGCCTCACTCTTCAAAGGCACTGCCACAAAAACAACAAAAAAAGGTGAAAAAAAAGGTTTAGTTTTCCACAGGATGCAGGTCCCTTTCAACTCGATACCTCCTTTGAGTGGTTTTTATGATGCGGCGGCACAAGGATGATTTATTCTCTTCTAAAGTCATCCGAAGTCGAAAATAAACACAGGTTCACTGGCTGCCAGTGTCACTGCTAAGTAAACACAGACCTGCCTGCAATTAAAGTCCTGGTTTCCCCGAATAGAGCTGACGTCTTGGGTGTGCAGGAGAGCAGGAGCGACAGGAGGCCACGGTCCATTTCCTGCGCATTTTCCTGTGGAATAATTGCCCGCGCTGTTTTGTGTGATTAAGGGTTTCGTAATCGCACAATTTCCATATTGTTGACTCATGCTTGGAGACGCCTGTAGAAACACAAACTTGTAATTGAATGGGAAATGCAGATGCAATTATCCAACTGTGCAATAACTGGTGAGAAACTTGCCTGTGATCAGTATTTCCACTCACTTTAGGCTCCAGACTGAGACCTGACACTCGCCATATACCTCGCTGTGTGAATTTAAATCAGTGTTCCTCGCGCTAACTATTGCAATCAGCAAAGAAAACAAAACCCGAGGTGCCTCTTTTATTCTGGCAATGAACACACCGACTGTGGTTTCAGCACGATGCAGTTTTCTGAAGCAGCACACATTCTAGTGGGAATGCAGGCATTATTAGTGCAAACACCTGGTAGTTGCCTCATTACATGAGCGCAAGGGAAAAATTCAATCATGCGTTTCGTTGGCGAGAAACAAACAGTGTGATCAGACCGTCCTCTTCATGCTGGTTGATTTATTGCTGTTTGAGAGAAAAAGTTATTCTTAGGATTACAAGTTGGAGGTGAGACCCTGTCATTATCTATAACTAACCTGCAGTCTAGACGACATTGTATATGAGAAGACAATTAAGGATGTTTTTCAGACAGACAGCTGGGGCATGGATTTGGGGAACCGAGGACGCAACTTGATATCTTGAAGGAAAAATCTGCCCTAAGGACCTTGAGTGGATAGTGGGTTAAACAAAGGGCCACTGAGATGAACACTGAGTTTAACTGTAGACCTTTTATAGGAGTGATCCCAGGTTTTAACATTAGGTCTGATTAATTACATTCATCTGCAAAAATAATTTGAATATGAAATGACCTCACAAACTTTCAGGCCTTCATCATGACCTTTTGGATGTGGGCTTTATCAGTGTCATTTGTTCTTGTTCTTTTAACCTAAAATTTAAGCAGAAAAGGAACTATGATGTTTAGTTCAACCAGTCAGCATCAGGTCCCACCAGCAGTTGTAGGTTGGTAGTAACTACCCCATAGTAGGCTGTTCATACCATAAGTGGTAGTGATAAAACATATAAATATTCATTAGGGCTGTCAAACGATTAAAATTTTTAATCGCAATCAATCTCAGAATTTCATATAGTTCTCATTTTCGTATAGCATTTCAGGAAGGACTTAAGAACAACAGTCTGTCTGGGATGGCTAAAAGTTCTGAACAGAATGTAGTAATGTTCAAAATGAAGCAGAAAAGATGATAAAGTCAAAGAACTGAAATGTTAGCATACATTAGTTTGAATTAAGAAGCTATGTCAGTTGTTTCAGTTGCAAAAATTGCAATGTTAAATCAATATAATTCTACAGAATAGATTTTAAACAGGAAAGACTGACATCATGACATTTTTCCTGAAAAGTGCCGTCACCGTCCTCTGATATACAACTGAATGCCCAGTTTTTGTCAACCGGTGGGGAGACGTGCCAGTTTAGATCACCTGGAATGACGTAGAGCGAGAGAACAGAGCAAAAAAGAGTAAATGGAGCGAAGCAGAAAAAATTCATCTGCCAATTCTCTGCCGTCTTGACTCAGATCTTGAGTCTGGATTGAAACATACACACAAGTCTGTCCTTGTTTCGCTCTCTCCACCTCACTGACTTCTATGTCAGCACTAAATGAATGAATAACAAATGACCAAAGGGGCTTACACAAAGGTCTTCATGGACTTAGGAAATTGTTTTCCATCTCCACTTGAATTAAAACATGACCCAGGAAAAGGTAATCAGGGAGGAATTCAAGCATTTTGGCATCCACACTGGTTACTCACTGCTTTATGCATAAAGGTGAGGTTTTTCCATAAACTTTCATCTCATAATTACAGTAAAAAATGAAGTATGCACAGACATTAAAGGGTTTTTTTTGCCAGTGTCTACACAAACGCACAGGAAGAATTGCCATTCGTTTGGAGTTGAAATGTAAGCTCAAAATGTGTTTTGGCTTGGACCAGATTTAAATAAAGAGCCTGTGTTCTTCTCTAGCTAGTTGCTAACTATAACTGCCTGCCATTTAATGATGGGTATTTTAATCTTTATCCCTTACCGTGTTTTTTAATGCATAACTGTAACTAGTTTTTTGTAATTTTTAAGCCAAATTCTGTTTTGATTAACACTGAAACAATGCAGGGGAAAACGCAACTTGATGTCTCTGGTCAGAGGGCTTGAACCTGTGTGCACCTGCCTCCATAACATAACTTTTACAGCTGTATCGGTCTCATTACAGGCAATATGATTACAATTACAGTACATGTTCCATTTCCATATACGTAGCATAATATTTATGTATTTTTTTAATTCTATGTCAACCTTTGTCAGGAAACGTTACTCTGTGTGACAGAAAGAATTCTGCCATATGTTGGGCAATATGTCCATTTATTCTGTTAGAAATTCCTACAGTACATACCTTCAACCAAATGTGAAGGTGGACATTTTTAGGAGGGTTGACCGGCTTTTAACGTCTAGTGGCCACTTGTGGAACTGCAGCAGCAGAGACTACCACAGAACTGAATCTGTTCTGTACGCTTACACCACAGTGTAATCATAAAATGTGCTTCAACACATCTGCCTTCCTCCTAACAGGAACTTAAGCCTCTGTGTATCATACAAATGGAAGTTATGCAATGTGGGGAGGAGGTCAAAGAAGGAAAAAAAGAAAGCAATGCTCCTCTCCCATCTGCTGTGTCTTCCAAACTACCACTCATGAGGACATAGTCTTTCTGTAACATCTTCAACAGCAGACAATCCACAAATCACCGGGTCATATTTCATCATCAGCTGCCGGGCCTGTCCCACGCCTGTCTTCTCTGCTGTGACATGTGGAGGGGAGAGTAAAGGAACAGAGTGAGAGATACCGGAGAAGCAGACATTCAGTGTGTGCTACATGCGTGACACAAGTGGTGTGGGTTTCTGCTGAGAAAGAAAACACTGCACAGTTCAACTGGAGTCAGAAAATATCAAGTCATGAACACCTGGGTCGCCCTGAACGAAAGGAGCCTGGGAAGCGCGATCCTCAACTCTTACACTAATGACTGTCAATGTAACTTTGTGTTTTGTGCATTAAATCTACAACACTGACAAAGAATGCACTTCTCTAATGGAAAATCACATTTGGACATCTGAACAGCTTAATGAGTGGAATTTTGTGCTTTTCTTCATAGTTCCACTGTCTTTGAATGCGTCATTCATGAAGTTTGGAAAGTCTAAATTCCAGCATTACACACAAATCTTTCTACCATTATAATGCACCAACTGCTACATCCAATATCATGTGTCAGCGCTGACAGATGTTTCTCATATTAGGAGTCCATGTAACGTTTTGGTAGCACTTGGCAGCTCATGTCAAAACCTAAATGAGAAAGTCATGACAGTCTCATGTATAAAAACATGTCTGTGTATTAGAGAAGTTAAGATTGAGACATAATGTGAAGTTTTTTTTTTTTCCCCACATCTTTTTGCAGCCAGCCAAATGCGACTCATAACAACCATCCACAGCAACAGCAGCGGCAGCACCAGGTGCACACTGTTTCTTAAATCTTTTACATGGTCTGTTGGAAAAATATGGATTTTAATAAGTCCCTTTAGGAGCAACAGAGGGCGGATGCCTGGGAAAGTGGACCAAGTGAGATGTCCTGTGCGTTCTATTAAAAGTCATTTTTGTTTAAATGTTTCATATTGACAAGCATGTAGAGTATGTCATTAAATCACCTAACCTAAAATAACTTTTTTATCTGGACTACAGTAAAAAAAACTTTCCTGGAAATAAAAAAAAACATGCTTTTATAAAACTACAAGGCCCAATTTATTGTTGACTTCCACTGCAGTTCTTGTGCACTTCAAATTTGATGCCCAATTTTTGGATGTACTATTCAGTACCATTTCCCTCACATGCTTGCTTAGCTTAAGCTTCTCAATTATTCAGGCTTGGATCAATACTCCACACACTCCTGTGAGGGGAGAAGCAGGGAGGGAGAGACGAATTTAAGCCTGAATCTGGATTATGGATTTGTATCAATTTATGTGCAGCCACTCAACCAAAAAATCTGCAGCAAACACAGCGAAATACGGCTAAGTGGTGGGGGAGGCAGCTTCTTCTGTCCGTTTTAACTCCTTCTACGCTGACCCTTTTTAGCCATGGCCAATTATTACACAGCCAGCCTCGGTCTGTCAAAGGCGCCTTTCTCATTAGCCTGTCCCCAGTTCACTCCACGGGGCTTAATGAACAGGGGCCTCCATTACCCAAGTTTACCTCCAACTTTAACAACAAGGCTGTGTTAAGAGCACGTACTGATGGACAAGGACAAGTCACACATCAATGGCATCCCTAACAAGAAAGAAAGAGACAAAAAACTGTCCTTTTATGAGTGGCTTTACTTTACTTGGGAGTGAAACTTTTAAGGATTTGGTGTGATTTCTTGTTATGGCTTGGCTCCCCCTAGTGTTGTTTATGACAACTTCCATCTTCACACCTGCATGTGCTATAATCAGATGTCTAATTAGAAGAGGCTTCATCTGAATTTGATGTCTGCTTACTGACAGTGTAACTTTAAGGAGCCAAAAACACATTTATAAAGTAACTGGGACAAACACACAAACCTGATAAACAAGATCAGATTACAAGCCTCAAACCTGCTTTGAACTCATCTGCCAGTCACGTATCTTCATTTAGTCCTCAAATGCACCACAAAAGCTGTACAAAAGTCTTTGTTTTTAATGCGGCCAGGCTCAGATCCATTATTGAATGATTCTATTTCATTATCCGATCCCACGTGTATTCATCTGTGTGTGTCGCCGTGTGTGGCGTTGAGTGTGTATTTGTTCATGTGGTTTGTATCTTTCACCAGTTGGAGAAGCGTTCCTCCCCAATTGCTGGCTTCATGCAGCAGCACAGTGGCCTCGAACTGCGGTGCTCGGCCGAAGCCAGAATTGGAGATGGCGGTGAAGCTTACCACGGGCCCCTTGTTGTATTTAGATTGGCAGGCGAACAGCAGCTTCGCTCAAGCCCTGTTTACTAAGGGCTCCAATCCACGTTTGTGGGAATTGTGCCTGTAACGCTCACGTAAACAAAGGCCCTGAAAGGTCTGTCCTTCTCTCTCTCTCTGCCTCTGTTTTTAGGCCGGCATCAGTCCAATAATATGATGTTTTGGTTTAAAATTAGAGGAGGAACTCTCTTGGAAATGACATCTCTCCTAGTACCACAATTTGATTGTTTGTAGTCACAACGTAAGGAGTCGGTTTTGAGCGTTTGCTGGTTTGGTTTTCTAAAACTGAGACGAATCGACGGGGCAGTAATAGCCACATGTATCCACAATATGAATGTGCTACTCGTGGCGTGGCAAGAGACTGGTTACAACTCTTTTTTTACTGCAGATACACAAACAAACAAACACATCTCCTCTCTGGTTGTAGAGCAGGTTTGAGATGACTGAACTGCAGCTCTCACTTTGCTTCTTATTTTCAACATTTTAGCTTTCAGTTCCAGACAAAATACCAAAAAGCACGATCATAGGACAATGATTAAAGGAAAAACCCAAAATGAAAAATAATAACAGAGAGAGGGTTTAAAATAGAGTACGTTAAAATACATGGCAAGGGAAATCCTATCCTTGAGAGAGGGTCAGACATGTAATTTGAAAAAAAAAAAAGGCAGACTTAAATGACATGTAAGGGAGTAATTATAGAGTCGGAATAGACAGAATGAACTGAAATAATAAAATACCACCTAGGCCTGTCGAGAGTGTTCTGTGGACCAAGGGAAAGTAGCCTTGGGTTTAAAAAAGGGCCAGCTACCACCCATCCCTTCTCTCTGGCCTTACGGGAAATTGTGGATCATTTCACTGCCTGTACTTTAATCACATGAAACACATAAAACTGTGATGCGCTGAAAAGCTGTTGTCTTCCACACTCTCTCAAGAAGACCAAAAAGAAAAAAAGTGATTTGCTTCACATCCAAGTCAAATAACATCATCTTTTCTCTGCAAGATTCTTCATAAAGCCAAAGTCTAACCTTGTTTAAAGTTTCGTAAACCACACAGGAAGATCTAATAACATCTCGTCTTCATCATCATTATCCTGTCAAAGGTGTTACTTCAAAGAACAGAGCACTTCATTTGACTCAATTCCCTCCGCCTGTCTGGAGACGTTATGAGTGTCACATTACCCTCAGAGTGATGGATAGCATCCTCGTCCATCCAGAGCTGCTGCTGCTCCATTATGGTGAGCTGTGATTGATTGTGCATGGACTCAAAGTGAAAGTGATGGATGAGAGCGTGCAGTTTACCAGCCGTGTTTTTGTTTATTGATCATATTCTTTACCTTTAATATTCTTTACCTTTAATGTCAGAGGTGTGTCTGTGACTGAGGAAATGTGACAAAAAAGTGTTGAAGGAACATCACAGTGCTGATGGAGACATCATGTCTGGTCTGGCTCCTATTCCATGCTTGTAAAAGTGCACTGTTTTGTCATTAGTTCCAAACAAAAGACAATTCCACTTTATTTCAACACAGTATAGACCTCATTAGTTCACTTATTGTTGTGAACCCCTAAGCTGATAGAATTTGGAATCATGCTAATCAAGCTAATGGCTAATTTCCCCATCAATTTCAGCCAGATTTCAACACAATTAAATAAACAAGGTAAAATGTAATGTAATGAGTTGTCACTGTTCTGTAGTGCTATTTTATGTGACACAAATCACCTTTGATGTGCAAACTTTGCACCATAGAGTGGCAGCGCATTGATTAGGGAAAGATTTGGGCATTTCCTTTTATCATGTCAATAATGAGCATGTGGAGAGAAGTAGGATTTTGAACCATGTGGAAGCATTTTTCAAACACTGACTGTAAGCCAGGCCTTATCACCCAACATCAGTGAGGACTAAAGCCTCAGTTTATGGCAACCAGATGAGCTACCTGAATGCTCTTCCTGGCAATTAAAATATTCCTGTTATTTTTTTCTTTTAAATAGCTCCTAGGATTATGTTTAAAGGGAAATAGTGAAGCACTACATTTATCTGCTGCATCAGAGTAACAGGGAGGTGGTCGGGGTGGAGGATGGGTGTACAAGCCAGCATATGGTCTGTGGTTAGGTTTGGGCAATGTGAGCCATTTTTGGGAAAAAATCATGGGTTTGATTAAATATCACTTTTTCTGTACCAAACCAAAACTGGGATCTTCCCCAAACCTTAACCAAAGAGCTGCCAGTGCTAAAACATAACCATAAAAAAGCTGTAAACATTCTAACAGCACCACACTTCCTTCAAAGTTTATTTGTATTAGTAGTGGAGGTGCAGAACTCTACAAATTGTATAAGCTGTGGTAACGATCAGTTTGACATGTTACAGATATGTGAGGGGGATGCTAAAAAAAAGTTGAATTTGTAGCTGAATATATAGATCATGTTAAAAATGATTTTTTTTAAAAAAACAGCTGCTTCCTAGTCAACACCAGAATAGCTAAAATGTATGTGTGGCCTCAACGTCTAAATGGTGCACACCCAGTGCTTATCTGGGATCAGCCCAGACCGTAATATGTTCAATCACGCTGCTGACAGTTGCCCCGGTGTCCTCTCGTCTGTCACTTAAAGGCACTTTGTGCGTGCAACATGCGATACACTGGTCTGGTGTGTCACTCCTTTGAAAGGCAAGTAACTCAATTTTCCACAGATGGTTAGAGAGGAAGGAGAGAGAGAAAACAGAGGCTGCAGAGATGTGTAGTTTTTGGCAAAAGAAAGTCAGGGTGATTCACATTTTTAGGAAATGTGGGAAGGGTAATTTTCCCCAATAGCTGTGTATTTTGGTCCTCATTATTGTATTTCAGTCAGGGATGTACAGCAGAGCGACCTACACTCAATTTACCTTCACGTTTCTTTGTGGTTCACACAGTTTTCCCAGCTGTTGGCATTTGCCATATCCTATAGCAAATGCTATAATAACTGGTATTATAAGAACATGATATGTTGTGTGTAATTCTGAATATAATAGTTTTTATGTTGATATAAGAGGTGGTGCTGAACACTAACACTGGGAAGGGATGCACAGTGAATCAGTTGTGAGACTTTACCATCACCTAGTGGCCACATGGAGGCATCGTTTTACTGAATATTTTAAAACTGTATCTGTACCCTCTTGAGAAAATATTATTAATATAAGGACATAATTAATGACATTGCATGTCAGTACTGCATACATTTCATTGCTGTATATATACATATATACACTTTACCTCCTCACTCCTCCATGCAGACTGAAGGTGAATTAATGTGCTCATTGCATACAAATGTCTGTACACTAGTTTTTGCCTCCATGTCTGCAAAAAAGAGGTGGTGTTGGTGGGAATATGAGAAAACTTGTTGCACTCTAGCTTGAGCTTCAGCGACAGTTCTGCTCAGATTGATGGTCTTTGGGGGGATCCACTCCTGCTCCAGGTCTGGCAAGCAGGAAAAAGCTCTTCGGGGATACCAGTTTAATAGAGATAGCAGAGTGTCTGGGCTCTGTGTGGATGTTCAGCAGTGAGGGATGGATTGGTGTGTGTGTGTATGTCTCTGTGATACAAAGAAACATACTTCCCTGGCTCTCTACTGACTATGATGTGTGTCTGTCACATGTACTAGATGTTTTGAAGCATACTGAGGATAGAGTGGGTTGTACTAGAGGCAGCAGGGGTCCTCTGGGGTAGAATTTCCTTCTTCACTGATGTTGGAAGCAAATCCAGAATGATTTAAAGCTATGCTTAGACCTTGTGTTTTTCATTTCCTTAATGATAATTGGCGTGCATGTGCTGCAATTATAGGTATTTTTAACATTTCAGTCCCTATGATTATATTCCAAATCAAGCAGAAAATACTTCAATGAGGAGGATTACCATCATATTTCTGCAGTATAGTGAAGACTGTGGAAAATTACCTACACAGAAGAAAAGGAGATACTTTAAGACATGTTCATCAAGAAAAACAGCTGTCTGTTTAAAGTGTAAGCACAATTATACAAGGTCAGGTATTTGTATAAAAAGAATATAGTAGATTTAGTGTTGCAGTCTACTTTAGCAAAGTTCAAGCACACATGCAGTTGCAATGTGCCGACTGATTTTAAATTTATGTTCCCTCAGAGACCCATCTTGCGCTAGCCATTTTCACATGGCTCATCCATCACAACTTGTTGCCAGAAGCCTGTTGTTAGCAATGCCAGACCTCTAGCCCTCCATAGCCCTGAATCCTGTCCTCAGGGAGAGACACCATCATGATAAACTCTGCCTGAGTGCCGTCTGGCTCATCTGAAGATTACAACATGTTTGTGGGAGATTGGAACTGACAAATAAACCAGATGTCACTGACCTAAATCTGTGGCCAGCGTCCTGGCTTGTAATATTTGTTCATCTTAAGCTTTGTATTGTGTAGCATAGAATAGATGATGATGAAGTATGGAGTATTAAGCAGCCATGATAGTGGCTCAGGATAGCAATATTTGTAGGTATTTTTACCTTGTGTAATGATCTAGGCCTTGAGGAATCCTACATGTAACAAACTGTAACTGCTTTGTATGCTCACCCCACTGAAGTGATTAGACAATGTGTCCATATGTAGCTGCAGCTTAATTTTCAGGGGAAGGCCAAAACAATAAACAGAAAGTCTCCAATTTCACTAAACAACAAAAAATGGCAAAAAAGTAACCTAAGATTTGGCTATGGTCACGGATTCAGATGCTGTTCATTCACTGACTATGCAGCCTATTTTAACATCTTATTTCACAGCCAATTCTAAAGGAACCTGAACCCTAGCAGGTTCTGTTGTTTCAATGATAATGAACTGCATTCTCTCAAAAAACAATGATGCCAACTTTAATATGAATGTCTGCAGGGCTTATTTGAATTTATAACCAATATTGTGAAACCAGTTATCTTTAATCCAGACTTTCAGTTTTGTGGAGCTGGCTCACGCAAAGACTCTGTTGAGCTTGCTTCATGGTATACCCCTCTGATCTATCATGTGTAAACACAATTATCATGGTGAACTTTGAACCAAACATGAAGTTTTCAGTCTAAACATGTTAGCATTCAGCCTTAGTAAACCAAACACCAAAGATGTTAAAATAAGGTGAAAAAACTGACTATGTGTTCAAGCTTCATGATAATCTCTAGTAGATGTGAGGAGGACAACATTTTCCCATGATTCCTTTGCTTGTTTAAGCCTTTTCTGTCTATTTCTGTCTCCTAAAATGCACTTTGGCATCTATTACTTGTACTTTTTGGACTGCAATGTAATGTAGGCTAATAGGTTTATTATGTCAACATGTCTCTGCGAGCAAACGGCAAAGCTGTCAACAGTATAACCCCATTATCAGCCACATCGGAGTGATTACTCGTATTGAATCCTATTAGAGTTGGTTTATGATGTATATGTCACTCAGAGCGGATTGGAGGGCGATGATCCTGTAACTCAACTATTTACATGTTCTACATTTAAAGCAGCTAAGAGTAGAATGTGATTAGAGGGTAAACACAGCATCTATTCATAGCCATAGTAAATGTTGAACTAAATAAATATTTCAGTGTAAACATGTTAGCATTTGGCTCCAAACTCCTGTTGCTGGGCAAGACTGTATGGCACATTTTGGCACACTGGTTTTGTAAGAAAATCTTGCAGTACACACTGGAGGGTTTTTTGCTTTCACCATGATTTCGTAAGTAACAATGAAATTAAATAACCAGAAGGTTCACTTTGTGCAAATTGGCACAACCTGTCTGCAACATTTTTACAGAATAATCTTGCCTTGGTCTGCAAAATGTTACATAAAGCATCCTTAAAAATCCATGTGTCTTCTTCCCCGCTAGCTTCGACATCCTCCACTCTGTGTCCATTTCTTCCCTTCACTCCCTTCCTGCCTCCGTCCTGCTCCACATCCCACTAATTACCCCTCAGCAGTGAGACAGTGTTGTGTTTAGTGACATGCCGAGGCAGGCCTGACTGGTGGCTGAGACAGCCTGTCACGCACACACACATTCACCAAGCCACTGTGACGGCAGATGGTGGCAGGAGTCCTGGCCTCCGACCTGCAGCCTCACTCCCCCTCTTGCAGCCACCGTCCCCTAGTAGTACTAACCTATACCCCTTCACCCCCACCATCAGCATGCTACACATGCATCTAAATGAGCTCCCCGGCAATTTGCTGCTGTGCTGCTGTCTCCATGTCTGCCTCTGTTTGTCTCTCTCCTCCTCTCTCTGCTGCTAATGAGGTTCTTAGTGGCTGTCAGAGCAGCCTGGAGATGCTGGAGGGTCTAATGGAAAGTCAGAAAGACGCAACCTGAGAAGAGGGGGAGCGAGGCCGAGAGTCAGCTGGGTTTAGGTTAATTATATGAGTAAATATAACACATGCTACAGAGTGTGATTTGTTATCAGTTGATAAAGGACCACATCTTTTCTTCCATTTATGAGGGATCATGTGTGTATGTACCAGACATGGTGTGTGTGTGTGACTGCTGGTTACTCCGATTGCTGCCTCACTAGCTGACATGTCTCCCTCTACCTGCTGAGACAGGCCCTGCTGACAGAGATACTGAGAGATCATTAGTGTTAGCCCCCCTGACACAGCCGTCTGAACGAACCGCCTCCCCTCCTCACCTCTCCTGTTGTTCCCCTGCCTTCAGTTTTGTTCTATCAGTTTGTCCCCTTTCCCCCCATCTCATCATGTTCTCCCTGTTACCGCTCTTGGCCCCTGACAACTGTCAAATCACAATGTTCATCCGCCTGCACTCTGCAGTTTCTGTAGTCAGCTGAAACTCTAATTGATTCATTTTTGTGCGCTTTTACATGAAATCAGTGGAAGCTATGTTTAGTTGCTGTGAATGAGGTGCTAAAGGGGAAAAATAAAAGCAGTAAGATCACAAAAATACAGGATGTACAGGTCCAACCTACTGCTGGGATTAAATGAATATCCCTTGACCCAGCATATGCTACAGTTTGCTGCCTAATTATTGAGGGAATGGGTGTGAATTTATAGAAGCTCATTACATCCAAGGAGAAAAAATGGAAACAATATTTTATGAGCTGAGCCTGAGTAGATTGTGCTATAATGACGATGCCTATCAAGGTTAAAGGGTTTGTTTTGCACAGATTGGCGAGGAGGAACAAAGCTGCAAGTCATGTGGGATTAAACTTTACTTCTTAGTGAATGCAGATATATTCTCCACCGCACCTCTGCAGTTTAAATCACCATTTCTAGGATTCTGTTTTATTGTTATAAAATACCAGAGTGACCTGACCAGGCTGATTGCCTGCACGTGTGACAAATCTAGCCTGAGAAATACTTAAAGAATAGAATAGAATAGAATAGAAACATACTCTATTGATCCCCGAAGGGAAATTACAGGCGCCCCAGGCAGCCATGAGCAGGTGGTGGTGGGGATTTTGGTGCCTTGCTCAAGGGCACTTCAGC
>JAVQJX010203915.1:0-14083 GCA_036025115.1 Ambassis agassizii
CTGACTCCATCCTGTAACACAGAGGAGGAAACGGCGGGAAAAGTCTGGAACAAACCATTCAGACTGTTTTCATCTGAACACGCTCAGCACATACTTATTAGTAACGTGGATATTTCAAGCGTTTATTATTACATTTATTAATATTATTTATTAAGTCTGGAATAAACCTGCACTGTCCTGCTGAGATGATGTGTTCTTGTAGTAGTTTTGCGGTTTTAATACTCACCTCTTCCAAACATCCATTAATGTCTAATGTATATTTATCGAATCAGACTGTATTTACGGATACAAACAAATTCACTTTTACAAATATACATACAGGCGTTGCTTCTGCGGTTTTGATTTTTTTTGTATATAATTTTACAGGATCGTTGCTCTCGTGTCTTCTGTTCGCGCCAGTTTACTTGATGTCAAAATAAAAGTCCGTGTTTCAAAGTAAAAGTCTGCTACTTAAACTAAACGCACCTTAAAGCCAGAACTGTAGCTGTTAGCTTAGCTTGTATCTCACAGACACCAGCTGAGCAGAGTAGACTGATAAAGTAAGGAAACAACAAACCACACAGCGACATGAAAGTATGAAACTTTGTGAAACACATTAAGATTTATTAAGAAACATAAAAACATACAAACAGTGACGTGATTTAAAACTGAAATAAAAACCTTTGCTGTCATGAAAACAAACTTAAGGTGCGTTAAGTTTAATACTGATGTTTTCTGTCCCCCGTCAGCCTCCGTAGGACTCAGCCCGCCGCGTTCAGATCCGGTTCAGTTTGTTCTGGGTCATTTGGACGAGCAGCTCCGAGTATTTCTCCAGGAGACACATGGTCCTGTTGTCCTCCAGCTGAGCGGAGAGGGCGCCGCTGCTCCGCCTGCCCGCCTCCTGCAGCACCGCCTGCAGCTCCGAGTGAACCACATCAAACGCCTCCAGGAGGACGGAGGACATGTGAGGACGACCCTCTGGACCACCGAGCTGCAGGACGGAGACGGACAATAAGAACGAGACAGGGACACACGTGAAGCTCAGGAGGGTCTGCACTGTAAACATTACACTGTAGAAAATGTTGATTATTTTACACAATTAAAAAGAGTGAAAACAATTAGAGGATCCTGAATCTACATGAACCTGCTGGTAAAGGTGTGCGGCGCGTCTGGCCGTCTGTCTCAGCTCGTTGGCGACCTGCTGACACTGCTGAAGACTGATGGAGTCCTCGTCTTCATCCCCACCTGCACACACACACACACACACTGTGGTCACACAGGCTGCGTGCTCTCTGCCTGACACAGGAGGGCAGGATGTTACCTGGGCGAAGGGGGCGGAGCCTCTCTGAGGGGGAGCAGGTGGAGGTGGGCGGGGCTGAGAGGGACGAATCAGCGGATGAAACGGGTTCTGACTCTGAAACCAGAAGGTCAAAGGTTCAGTCCTGCAGATGAGACAGCGGGCGGACACTGATGAAGACGAGCGTCACCTGCATCCGTCTGCATCCGGGTCTCGCCGGCTGCCTGACCCTCCGGCGTGCAGCAGGTCATGACATCAGAGGGTGTGGGTGGAGCTGAGGGGGCGGGGCTCGGGATTAGCGTTTCGTTTGTCAGCGTTTCGTCCACACTGCTGCAGCTCGCCGCGCTCTGCGGCCTCAGCGCGGTGGGCGTGGTCAGAACCTGCATGCTGAGGCAGACATGTTCATGAAACGACACGTTTAGACGTTTAGAAACTCCTCAGAGATGAGCCGTACCTGCTGCTCGGGGCCGCTCTGCTGCAGGGCAGGGCTGCACCCGCAGGCTGCAGGTCTGAGGAGGAGGTCAGGTTCTCCTTGTCCTCCTCCTCCTCCTCCTCCTCCTCCTGGGTGGAGGAGCAGATGGAGTCCTGGCTCAGTTTGGCCCTGGAGCTGGTCGTGCTGCTGAGGTACCCGAGCCGAGACACCGTCTGCTTCACTGAAGACTCGGTGCTGCTCTTCTGGTCTGTCAGAGTCCTGGACGTGATGTCTGGTTAAAAAAAAAGGTGACGTCAGTTTACCTGAGCTCTATCAGGATATGATCACCAATTATTGATCAGGACAGAACTGATTAACCCCTTCTGATCAGCCCGTGACCACAGAAACAGCCGCTGTGACCTCTGACCTCCAAACGCGAGATGCACCAGACAGAAAACCCATGAGACCACACACACACCCGAGTGTTTATACACATACACACACACACGAGTGTTTATACACATACACACACACACACACACCCGAGTGTTCATACACACACACACACCCGAGTGTTTATACACATACACACACACACACACACGAGTGTTTAAACACACACACACACACACCTCCCAGTGTCCGTCGGCACTCAAGAACCAACATAGTGTGTCGTCGGCGTAGCGGGCGGCGATGGGGCTGATGGGAGGTCAAACAGGAATGTCTTCTGGGGAGGACTGACGGTGGACACCTTGCTGCACACACACACACACACACACACACACACTCTGCTGTTTCTTCACTACCGACTGTGTTTAAGTGGTCTTTAAAGGGACAGTCCATCATGTGGACTGCTGCTGTCCCTCATCATCTCTTTTCCTGTTGAGACAAACTGAGGAAGAGCCGGAGCGAGGACTCAGCCGAGCTGCTGATGTCACAGTGACCTCTGACCTTGGTCCTGAACACCTGTACAGACAGAACAAACTCAGCACTCACCAGCACTTCCTGTCTGCGACGCCCCCGCTGAGCTGAGCTGAGCGCCCGACTCCGAGCTCACCTGAAGACAAACACTCAGCTTTAGATGACTGTCAGGAAAACAGCGCGGCAGGCTCAGGTGTGTGTGTGTGTGTGTGTGTGTGTGTGTGTGTGTGTGTGTGTGTGTGTGTGTGTACCAATGTGTTGCTCTCCTCTGAGATCCTGGTGGGGATGGACACCGGAGGCGCAGCTCGGCCTGGCCTGAAACACAGCAGGAACAGAAAGGTCAGAGGTCAGCCGTGTCCCTCGGGGCCCCTGAGGATTGTGGGTAAGCTGACCTGATTCTGTCCTGGAAGCGGGACAGGAAGCGGGTGGAGATGCTGAGTCGGGGGTTCAGCAAGTGTTTTTCCTCCGGAGGCTGCAGGCCCTTCAGGTCGGTGTCAAACTTCTCTGCGGGGTCAAAGGTCACAGTCAGCTCTCTGTCAGCAGACGTCACCATGACGACGCAGAGTTTCGCCCTCACCTTCACTCAGGCTGGACGCCAGAGTGTCGAAATGGTTCTTGAGTGAGTTTCTGTCGTCGTCGTCCTCCAGAAGCAGACTGCCCGCCGAGCTGCCCTGACTCAGAGAGTCCGTGTCTGCAGAGAGAGACGCCTCAGCACCACCGCACACAACCACACGCCGTTTAAAGGTTAAACTCTGACCGCCATCCTGCTGCTGCTCCACACTTCCTGCTGACGCGTCTGAGCAGTCTGGACTCTGCTGGGCGCTCCACGCAGGCTCCGCCCCCTGACCGCCGGCCGATCGGCTCTGATCGGTCACGCCCTCCACGTCAAAGTCCCTGAAAACAGGAAGCAGCCCATCAGAGAGACGCTGAGACGGACGGCGTGCGTCAGCCTGACAGCTGGAGCCTCACCTGTCACAGGTGGAGCTGTTGGTGTTGGGTAAGACGATGAAGCTGCTCCGGGCGCCACCTGCTGTCTGATGAACCACATGACAACCTTCTTCACACCACGCTGAGACAAAGATGGCTGCCTGTCTCACCTGAAGGTACCACACATGCTCACCGTCTCTCCCTCCTCCTCCTCCTCCTCTTCCTCCTCGTCTCCCAGCAGACTCTCCAGGCTCTGGGGGTGGAAGTCTTCCTCTCCTTCCTCCTCCTCCTCCTCTTCCTCTCTCTGCTCCTCCTCCTCCTCCTGACCCTTGCTGGGACTTGGGGAGAAGTTGGAGCAGATGGTCAGAGGGTTCAGCTGCTCCGCCCACCGGCTCCGGACCTGCCGAGCCTCAGCTTCAGGCTGAGCGCCGGTGGAGGCTCCGCCTTTTCCCTGCTGAACGCACACATGATCATCTGTGATTGATTATCTGTGATCGATGGGTCCTGAAATGAAATGTGAGCAGACTGACCAGCTTCCTGAACCACAGCGGCAGCTTCCCGTTGGTCTGCAGCAGCTGAGTGTCTGAAACACAAACAGGTGAGCACGGCGTCAGCACTGACGATCAATCGGTCCATGTCTGATAAAAATGAGTTTCAAAAACAAAAACAAACCGTGTGTCTCTGCTCTGACCGGGCAAATGAAGCTACAGTATCATCACAGACACCCACACCGCATGTATAAAATTCAGAGCAGTGACTAAACTTATAGCTGCAGTTGAAACAAATATTTCAGGTATGATGTTGTGATCCATGAAGCGGTTTGTTTGTGGTCAGTGTCTTTGTAGCTTCGCGCAGCAGCAGTTCAGCTATCGTAGCACTGGCTGCCTGTGCGTGCTTTGGGACGGGCTCACGGCAGCACTCGCTGCTTGTTGTAGACCGTAAAACTGCTTTCACTGCAAAACTCTCCAAAACAGATCTAGCAAAAGAGCTGCTAAAAAGAGTTAGCAACACTAAGCTGCCGGATCAGAAAGAGCATGCGCAAGACGGCACTATAGGAATCACATGTTGTGCTTTATCCTGAATAGCTAGCTTGGCCGTGGCTACAGTGGCTAGCATTCAGACGTCTCACAGTCGCACAAATGACTCAAACATAAAGGATTAAAAGATTGACACACACATTTATGAATCAATACTTTTAAAATATAAATCAATTTTTTTGAACAGAGCCCTACATGTGTCAAAGCCTACATGTCCCATGATGCACTGCACGCAGCCACATATTATGACTCTGTTTACAGGTCATGGTCCTCACCTGCAGCCACGCCCAGTCTACCTGGAGTCTGGGTGTTGACCTCCTCCTCTTCCTCCACCTGAGGCATCAGAGAGGAGGGCACAGTGATGAAGGTCTCCCTCCTGAAACAACAACACACACTGTAAACAAAGAGCTCAGGAACGAACAACATGCTCATCACACACACACACACACACACACACACACCTGATGTTTGGCTGCTTGCGCCTGCTGCTGTCAGGTGCAGCCGTCGGTCGGAGGCCCCGCCTCTTCCTCATGGTGCTGGTCATCTGAGAGTCCAGCCTCCAGATAAACACACAACTACACAACAACAACAATAACAAAGGCTTTAAAACGAGTGCGTGTGGGTCAGGATGTGCTCAGTCAGTAAAGCTTCACCTGTCTCCGGACACAGTGATGAGGTGTCTGCAGTCCTGACTGAACCTCATGCAGGTGACGATCTCTATGGAAACAAACGCCACCAATCAGAACACTTCCTGAAAGCCTCTGCGGCTGCAGGCACTGAGGGGATGTTAGATTCTCTCACCCGAGTGTCCGAACAGGGTGGCCACACATTCTCCTGACTCGTAGTCAAAGATGGAGATGTTTTTATCCGAGCAGCTGGTGGCGAAGAACGACCCCGACGGATCCATCTGAACCTGCAGGTCATCATCAGCCAATCAAAACGCTGCATTCAGTCCCGCTAACAGCAGGTGAACGCTTCACTGCCTCACCTTCAGCAGAGCTCCTTCATCAGTGGACGAGCCCTTCAGACTCTTCCTCAGCTTCCCCGTCTCCACGTTGTACACCCTGAGAACAGCCCTCAGCCTCAGCAGCACATCAACACCTTTCACTGGATCCTCACTCTGTCTCTAATGTGTCCTTACCGGACGTGTCGGTCCTGACAGGCGATGGCGACGTGCGTCCTGGAGGCGTCCAGGTCCATGTCGTACAGCGTCGTCTTCTCCACCACGTGGTGACTCCTGGAGAGGGTCAACCCCTCTGCAGTCTGCATGAATCAGCATCAGGCAGAGAGGATCATGGGACAGAGGATCCACCGTCAGTCAACACGCAGTTCACAAACACAGTCCTCTCTGAGTGCGCGCTCGGTCTAACCTGCTCAGCTGTCTGGAAGTAGATGCTCTTGTCGGCTCCGCAGCTCACCATCCTGACCTCTGGACTCGCACCTGGAACAGGGACAGTCAGTAAACCCTGCAGCAGCTTACAGAGGAGCTGGAACTAAAGGAGGAGGCGAACCTGTGAACTTGACCGCAGTGATGGAGGCCGAGTGGTCGTTCAGCGTCTGCTCCAGACTGTAGTTCTTCTCCAGGTTGAAGACGTGGATCAGCCGGTCTCTGCTGGCTGAGGCCAACAGCTTCACACCTGAAACACACGCACACAAATAAAGACACACAACCTGCTGCTCAGGTCATCAGCGCCCCCTGCTGTTTCACAGGAGTCCTGCTGTGAGTGTGAGGACTCACCTGTGGACATGGGGGAAAACTCCAGACACAACACCTCAGAGTCATGAGCCTCGATCTTCACCAGCTCGTCCAGGAACACCAGACCGAAGATCCTGAACACACAAACACACACACGTCAGCTCTACGCTGTGTCTGCAGTGTGTGTGTGTGTGTGTGTCTCACCGCAGGTTTCCACAGCGGTCCCCAGCTGCCAGATGCTGTCCATCTGGACTGATACCCAGAACTCTGATCCCTGCCTTCCCATCAGCCCCTGCTGCTTCCCCCCGCTCTCCCTCTGCCTGCAGGTGCTGCGTGTTCTCTCCCACGTACAAGATCCTCAGCAGGTCCTGAAACACACACACACTTAGTCTGTGTTTCTGACAGCAGGCCGGGCGCGCAGCAGCAGCTGTGTGTGTCCGTGTCTCACGTTGCTGTACAGGTTTCTGTGTGCGTTGGGGGGGTCGCTGTGCCACACTCTGACGGTGTTATCAGACGAGCAGGTGAGGAAGGAGGACGGAGGCAGACAGGCCTGAGACTGATCGCTCAGCTCCGGGTACACCTGAAACACAACAGCTGCTTAACACAGCTAACACACTTAACATGCTGTGTGTGTGTGTCTGTTCTGTGTGTTTTCACACCGACCTCGACGCTCCACACACAGCTGCTGTGGTACAGGGCAGAGTACAGCTTCCCCACGCTCCTCACGTCTTTCACGTCCCACACATACACACTGTGGTCGTTGTACACACAGGTCAGGTGCCGGGCCGCGGGGTCAAAGGTCAGGGCCAAAGTGTCGGGGTACTGCGCTCCGGGGCTGGAAGGCAGCAGGCCGCTGTGGGAACACACACAGTCATCAGCTGCTCGCACAGCAGCGGCAGCACTCGCAGCTCTGCAGCTACCTCTGCGTCAGGTCCACGCCCAGGCGGTGCGGCCGGTGCAGCGTGGAGACGTACTGCAGGTTGGACGGGCTGAACACTCGGACGACTCCGTCGGCGCAGCCACAGAAGATGAAGTCCTCGCTGACCGCCAGGCAGCGGGCCGACGCCGTCTGTCAAGGAGAGCAGCAGCGTTACGGTTTGACAGCGCGGTGTGTGCCGTCACAGGACGCTCGCCCACCTTCAGGTTGACCCAGGCCTCCAGCTGCCGGCTGCTGTTGAACAGACACAGCAGCCCGGAGCTGGTGATGCAGTAGGTGCTGGATGCCATGAGGCCCCGCCCACACGCCACCCCGCAGAACACGCTGTTCTTGTGGTCGCCAAGCAACCCTGACCGGCCAATCAGGGGCACCGTGCTGTTCACCTGGAAACAAGCAGAAAAAAAACAGTGATGACAAGAAGGAGAGGCCGAGCTGCGATTGGCTGATCAGACGTCAGGCGTCTACCCGCTGCTCTTTGGAGGCGTCCAGGTACCAGAACTTAACGTGACGGTTCCCCGCAGTGACGAAGTAGCTGCTGTCCTGCGAGAAGGAGACGGCGAGGACTCTGCTGGACACTTTGTTGGACGCGATGATGGAACCTTTCTGCTCAGAGACACAAAGGAGACAAACTGCAGACCAAACCCAGACAGACAGTCACTCTGTGTGTGTGTGTGTGTGTGTGTGTGTGTGTGTCCTCACCCTCCAGTCCCACACGCTGACCGTCATGTCGTGCTGGTATCCCACAGAGACGATGTAGCTGCTGTTGGTGGAGAACGCCACGCAGGAAACTCCATATTTATGAGACTGAACCTCGGCCACCTGACCGCCATCCACCTCCCACACACGCACACAGGGCATGTGTCCACTCTGAAAGACAAGGAGGACACACACTGAGGGACGTCTCTGTGGTCTGTGAAGCACCTCTGAACGTTGACAAAGTAAAGCAAAGTGCCGTTTGCACACACAGACTGGCTCGTACCTCTCCGGTGACCAGGTGTTTCCCGTCATGAGAGAAGGCCAGAGCACTGACCGGCTTCCTGAAACGACAGCAAACATTCAGCACCGTCCCCTCATCACACTGAGGGACAGAACAGGAAGGCGTACCTGGATGTATTGACGATGTGTCTCTGTTTGTTCTTCTTTGGGTGGAGCAGCACGATGACACACCTGAAACACACACACACACACAGAGTAAATCAGAGCTGCACATCACACACACTAAACCACAGTGTGTGAGAGACGGTCTCACCCTGCAGGGTAGGCGATGAGTCCAGAGTTTGGGTCAGAGGTCAGACCGCTGCTGCTGGCTGTGCTGATACCCAGAACCTTCTCCAGAGTCACCTGAAGACACACACAGTCAGGATGATCTCGGCGTTGATGCTAACAGAGCTCAGTCTGTTGTAAACAGCTGATGAATCCCTCACACTGACTCTGCTGCTGCTCTCTGAATAAATGTCATCTGTCGAAGTGCTGATTCACATTAAACTCTGAAAACCTGCCTCGAATCAAAGAGCTGTAAGAGGAGACGCCTCTGTGCTGTGTTGTTTTTGTGCCAGTAACACACACACACACACACACTGTGTTGTTGTGTTAGAATAGAATAGAATAGAAAATACTTTATTAATCCCTTTGGAGGGTCCTCGGGGAAATTTGTGTACCAGCAGCAAAACAGCACCGACAGTAAAGCAGGATAAGCACTAAGTATTACTATATACAGGTACAGTAAAAGTAAGTAAATAGGGGCAATAAGATGCAAGAAGTACAAAATAGAATGTGATAAAAAAGTTAACTAAAATAATATGAACAAGCATTGCACACATTCCCAGTTCACTTATTGCACGTTTAAGTTATTGCAGCTGTATGACATATTACGCAGTGAGTTATTGTACATGTGTTGTATCAGGCGGACTGCACTCCTCCCTCCTTCTCCCCCTCCTGCCTAACGCAGAGTTATGTGCACATTGTTATGTGCACATTGTGTTATGTTGTTGTTGTTCTGTTGTGTTATTGTTGTGTTTTTGGGCCTGCTCGCTCCTTTGTGTCTGTAACACTGTGTTGTTGTTGTTCTGTTGTGTTGTTGTTCTGTTGTTGCTGTGTTGTTGTTGTTGCTGTGTTGTTCTGTGTTGTTGTTGTGTTGTTGTTCTGTTGTTGCTGTGTTGTTGTTGCTGTGTTGTGTTGTTGTTGTGTTGTTGCTGTGTTGTTGTTGTGTTGTTGTTGCTGTGTTGTGTTGTTGTTGTTGGGCCTGCTCGCTCCTTTGTGTCTGAACATTAGCCTGATTAAACTGAACTCTGATTTAACAGCTGTTCACTTGGAGCTCAAACTTTTCACACAAACTCTTCCTTCACAAACTGCAGTTATAACTTTGTTTCCGTTTGTTTTGGAATTTGTATAAACTTCAGTAAAACTCGGAGCTCACGGTGCTCATGCTAACGTACCCGGCCTCCTCCTCCTCCTCCGCCGCCGCCGGTCCTCCTCTGCGGGCCCGGCCGGCTCTTCCTCCCCGCCGGCTGCTTCCTCCTCGCGGTGTCGGCTCCGTCCGCCATGCCGCCCGCCTCTCATAAAACTCTGTAAACTCCTCCAGAAAGACCAGAGGACGCGGCTGCTAGCTGAGCCGTGACACTGCGGGCGATAAGCGGCGGCGCTGATGCACTGAGGCCGCTGAGGAGCCGCAGGAGCCGCCGTGTGTGTTTACACTGAAGATAATGATGGAGACTGTTAGCTTCACATGCTAACTGTGGCTAACGGAAACCTGACACTTATCACTGCGCGGGAGTCCCGTTCAAACGGAGCCACGCCCACTTCACGAGCAACCAGCCAATCATCACAGGGCTCAGTCCTCTGCCCTCCCGAGCAACGAATGAACAGCTGCAGAAAGTCTAAGTCCCGCCCACCGCGCACCAATGAACCAATCAAAACCGGGGAAATTATACAGACTCAAGATCAATGTGTTTATGTTTATAATAACTGTAATTATTTCACTTTAAACCGGACATGGACAGAGAAACCACTTTGAATGAAAAGAAAAACTTTTTTTAATCTCATGGTTTTATAGTTTCTCTCAGTTCATGACTGAACTAGTTTATAATTATTATAATATAATAACATGTATGAATGTGCTGTTTCTTTCAGACTCGGCTGTGCTGAACAGGAAACTGAGACAGCATGTAAAAAGACAGAGACACCACTGAGAGGAAGAGTTTTATTACAAAATTAAGTTCACTCAGAAAACTAAACCTTTTAATAGTTATTCAACAGATTCCAGTAAAACTTTAAGAACAAAGTGTCTGAAAGTAAAATCAGCTTCCAGCCAAACATTCATAGTTTCTCACTGAAGCGACAGCTCCTCCATCATTCACACCACACAGTGTTTAGAAACACCTGGACTGAAGGAGACGCACGGCTGGACGCTCACACACTAGCACCCAGCTAACAATGCTAACAGTCACCTACACTGTGCTGGGGTTATGACATCACCACAGAGTGCAGCGGGGGCGGCCGTCAAAACAGGAAGTTAGCACCGACAGCTGAGGATCATGTGATCAGCTTCCAGGTCTGACACAGTCACGTGACTCCAGCATCACGTCTGCTCAGAGCGATGATGCTTCAGTCCCTCACATGATGAGACAGGAAGTGACCGCGTTCCTGCTGCACTCTGTGACTTAACGCCCCCCCGCTGAGCCGCCATGACGCTGCTGCTGGTTAAATGATCCCAGAAAAATCAGAGAAGTATCAAAGTATCAAACATCAGTTCACAAGGAAAGAAAATCCAAAATTCACAACAACAATCAAACAGGAAAACAAAAGGACACGGTCTCTGCTGTCTGATCAGCTTTCTCCCACCAGGTTTAAAACGTTTTAGTGCAAAGACACGGGCGGTCTGCTAATGCTTCGACACAAACACGTAAATATGAACAGCTGTTTATGGGGTTTGTTCTGTAATCAGCACCACACTGCAGTAAAAACATGAGAGCTGCATCCTCTCCTTCATTTTATCTGTCCTTAAAAACAGCTGGTCTGACTGCAGCCTGATTGTGCGGCTGCTGCCCTCTGGTGGCTCCAGCCCGTAAACGCCTGATGTGTGATTTGTTTTGCATGTTCAGTGCTTCCTGTAACTTCCTGTTAGCAAAAACAAATCTGCAAAGTGAAACCAATCAGAAGGACTAACAGGAAACGCACCGACTGTCTGAGATGAGCTTCAGTTTGGTCCCAGCAGTGAAAACACACTCACCTTTAATTATGTGTGTCTGAGTGTGGAGGAGGTGGAATGCAGAGCTCAAACTATCTTTCAGAAGAGTTACACAGCGTTTCTACAGGAGCTCAGAGAGGACACACATGTGGACGCCACAGTCTGTCCACTTCCTGAGGGCCTGAGGCTGCACAGTGATGTCGCACGGAGTGTTGCATTGTGGGATTTTCCTGACTGATTTGGGGTTCTTTTTGCAGTGTCAGCTCCCACAGACTTAAGGCAGTGTGACGGTTCCTCTTTGGTGGAGCAGCCGGAGGTGAAGGCACGACGTGTTCACGGAGGATTAGGTTCATTAAGGAGGTGAAGCCGTACATTCAGTGTTTGTAAAGAGCAGCAGATAAAGTCCAGGAAGCGCGCCTTTTATTTATATTAGAAAAATAGATTTACCTAAAGTGTCAGATCCCTTCACAAAGACGCTGCTGCTGCTGTGCAGGCGGCCGCTCCTGCAGAGGAAGAGGAGGAGGAGGAGGAGGAGGAGGAAGAGGAAGAGGTGACGTCAGTGTGACGTTGGTCAGCATGTGTCGGGTTAAACTGGATCAGACGTTCACCTGGCTCTGCTTCAGGACCGGAAGACGTGGACGGCTCGGATGACGTACTGGCGACAGATGGGACACTCGTTCATCCTCTTCCCACACTTGGTGCAGGTGACCATGTGACCGCACTCCAGCAGGACGCAGTCGATGGGAGAGTCCATGCAGATCTTACAGAGGTTCTCCTCCAGCCCAGCCGGACTGACGCCGCCGGACTCTGCAGGAGGACGCAGACATTCACACATGAACACATGAGCTGCTGACATGAAGGACGTGAACAGACACAAACTCACCTGAAGCGTTCACTGCGTTAGCCGCTGAAAGACAGAAAACACACCTTCAGCACTTTGTCATGTTATCTGACAGATTTCTCTACAACAGACACAAACAGGCGGCTGACCCAGGAGCTTCTGCTGGTCCCGGTACAGCCGGCTCACTCGCTCCATCAGCTCCCACTTCTCACAGCAGCCTTTGTAGTTAACAAAGTTCCTGGCGAGGATTTCCTTCAGCTGTCGGACACTGAGCGCCTCGATGTCCTCCACGCGCGACAGGTCGGACAAAGACGCCCTGCGGCCGGACACCGGCGCCTCCTCGGTGTCCCAGATCTGGACAGCAGGAGGACATGAGAGACAGACAGGCGAGTGAGACCCAACCAGAGCAGACAGATAGTGACTCTGCTCCGCCCTCACCTGGTCTTCCTCCTGATCGTCAGGCTCAGTGGAGGGAGTCTCTGTGGGCGGGGCTTCCGGCTGAGCAGTGGGGGGGTCTGGGAGCGGGGGCGGAGGGGGCGGAGAGGGGGCAGGGGTCAAGGTGGAGATGCGAGGGGTCGGGTCAGGCAGATCCGAGGTCACAGAGGGGGGGTCGGTGTTCGGGGTCTCTGGGGCAGAGCTGCTGGACGGCGAGGACTGATGTCCGAGGACGAGCTCCACCAGCTCCTCCTGACGGGCCGAGCAGGTCACATGACATCACAACCAATCAGCAACAACAGCGACGAGTGATCAGTAACACAGGCAGAGTGAGCCTGTAACAGCAGATCAGCCTCACCTTCTCCCTGCACAGGTGGGTGGAGACTTCGTGGAGGTGCAGGTAGTCCCTCAGCTCCTTCACTTTCAGCTTCATAAGCTCCGCCCTCTCCAGCAGGTTCCCGTAAAAACGCTGACACGTGTGACACAGGCGGGGGCGGGGCGCCAGACGGGCGGAGCAACGGCTGCAGTAGTTCTTCTTACAGTCCACACACACATGCTGAGAGACAGGTGAGACAGGGACAGGTGAGACAGGGACAGATGAAGGACAGGTGAGACAGGGACAGGTGAGAGAGAGAGAGACAGGTGAAGGACAGGTGAGGACATTCAGGTGAGACAGCAGCTCGTGTCTGATAACGTGTGCGTTGCGGTCAAAGGTTCAGTTGTGTAATCAGGTGTGTGTCAGAGTGTCAAATGGAAAACATTGATCATAAATCAATAAATATGAAGAAATCATCCTCGTTAACGTCCCTCACTAACCAGCTGCTGCTGTCTGATCCCACACAGTTCATAGTGCTGTGGGGAACTCCAGCCTGAGGAAAACACAGAGCGTGACATCACTTCCTGTCTGCTGGACGTGACTTTAAAACGCCTCCATCAGCCAGCAGAGAGGAAGCAGAGCGCCACCCAGCGGCAGACCTCTGCAACAGCAGGGACGGTACCTTCTTGGCAGGTGTGTCGAAGCGCCCCCCGCAGGCCTTACAGGTGTGCTCAGGTGGAGACGGCTGGCTGCTGAAGGCCGAGTTGGTGTAGGACCGATGGTGTCTGTCAGACCCTGCAGAGTCCTCCACGCTGGAGTCCATACACAGCCAGTTACAGCAGGACGCAAACATGCCTGAAACAGAGAGAGAGAGACACACACACACACACACACACACAGAGAGAGACACACACACACACACACAGAGAGAGAGAGACACACACACACACACAGAGAGAGAGAGACACACACACACACAGACAGAGAGAGAGAGAGAGAGACACACACACACACAGAGAGAGAGAGAGAGAGACACACACACAGAGAGAGAGAGAGACACACACACACACACACAGAGAGAGAGAGACACACACACACA
>JAVQJX010204003.1:0-12453 GCA_036025115.1 Ambassis agassizii
TTATACGTTTGTTGGTGTGTCAGAATTAAACATGCAGAGTGCAATATTTCTGATGCAAAGACTGAACTCAAGGCTGATGTTTTTTTAGGTAGCTTTATTTAGTAAATACAGGTGAAATCCTGTTTGGCATGTCTGCAAAAGTACCCAACATCCTGCTTGTCACTGCATGAAGGTGTCTGGAAAAAAAAAGGAGGTTTTATTCCAGTTGACCATGACTGATAACATCACTGAAAACGCTCGTTGGCCCCGTCACTGCCTGACAGCAACAAAGCACACTTTACTGTGTTACTGTAGAGAGACAGACCGCTGGCTGGGCTGCAGCAGCCGCTGCTGAGTGCTGGAAATGTAAACCAGTTTAAATGTATGGGATTAGACAAAGTGCCTCGACACACGCCTGGTGAAAAAATCCACTCAAATAAACATACACACTCCTTCAGCCTCCAATATATATAGAATTTTTTTTTTATTGTATGGACTGAAAATTATACAATATGAGAATGTAAAACAGTCCCTGTGTGGCGAATGAGGAGCCAGAACAGGAATGAAACGTGTAAAAGAGGAGGTGAAGCAGGGAGGTGACGGGGTAGGCAGGTGCACAGAGGGGAGGCGCAGGACCGACATGCTGGGAACTCGCTTCTTCTGACATCTGAGGAGAGACGGAGAGAACCGAACCAATTATATCGCATCACAATGTGAACGACACGGTTACATCATATGGGTTCAATTAGCTTGAATGATAGATTGCTGACATGTTTGTTTGGTTTGAAACATCAGAGCTTTCACAAACATCGTGTGCATTAATTACAAAAGCTTCGGTTCAAGTTTAATATTAAAATACGTCAAGCAGAAGTATGAAAGGCGACTGAGTGCAGAGTGAACAGACAGGACTGATGATAAATAATAAGCGGTGAACTCCACACACTGACAACAACAACGACACACACAGTAATATGAGGCAGATGTCAGGCAGATGTGTGGAGGTGAATGGCCTCTCGTGAAAACATGGTGGGTCTTTGTTGTTCTGACAAAGAGCTTCACTGACGTTTCTGTTGAGTGTGCGCTCCATTCCACTACTGTTGATTAGTTGCTAACTGTGCTTTACTGTGTAAAAATGAATCTCACAATACACGTGAAACTTTGTATAACAGCGTGTATGTGTTTGGAAGGCAGGTTCAGAATAGAAGCCCTGCGATGTGGAGTATTAGAAATGTGCACTTTTAAATTTATTAGTCTGTTCTGTGAAAGTTCGACAAATCCTAAAACTGTAAAGCAAACTGTAGTTTTCCTTGCTGCAGAAAAAAAAAAAATCCAGACACACTGCTACGTAAAGCTACACTCCAGGATATGCGATGTGTCTGTATGCGTGTCCACATCTTGAAACGCTGCTGAGAGCTCCTGTAGGTTACACAGCAGGACACACAGTCAGGGCACTGTGACTCCAGATTCTACACATCAAACCTGTTCTTCTACTCCATTCACAGTTCGGCTCATAGTGACTGGGTCACTTCTGTCATTCCACCAAAACCCCCTGAAGTCAGCCTGACAGTGACCTCTGCAGAGTTTAATCTGTCGCACAGCACGCTGACCTCATAAAGAGGTCACATAGTATGCTCAGACGCCCTAATTTGGTCATTGACACCTTATTGGCCTAATCACATGCAACAGAGTGCTCTTCAGCAGGAGGCAGGCTGACCCCTATCCGACGCGGTGAGCACGATGAGAGGGTTTGCCCTGCAAGCTGGCAGCCATGTTTACATTCCTCAGTCAGTGGCGGGTAAAGGTTGGTTAACAACAGTACAGACATGCATTGTGTGTTATCGCACGCTGTTGCTTCTCGTGAAAATAGCCCGACGCCTCTGTGTGAGTTTGTTAGAGCCAGACAGCTGTCACAGTTAAGTGTACTTTTACACTGTGTAACATTTGTGCTCTCTGTTCTGAAAGACAATAACCCTGCTGGTTTTTTATTGGAGCCATTCGGTGTTAAACTGCTTTTTGTCTTTAATGTTGATCCAGAGATGTAAACTTCATCATTGTAGGCGAGTTTAAAATTTTTCAACATGATCAAGTAACAGTTGGGAAAATGTGGAAAAAGAGAGCAGCATGCTGAATATCAGAGGACAGATCTGTGAACATACCTTTGCTCTGCAAGCATTTCTATTCATCAATGTACTCGAAAGGCTCTGGGGGCTCGGGCTCCTGCTCCTCCTCCTCAATTTTGGGGCCGTGAGCTGAGACGGGCTCCACCAGTTCCTCCTCCTCTTCACTGGTGTCCTTCATGATGATGATCCCACCTGTATGGAGCTAAGCACAAACAAGGTTGGTTTTATATGAGTTTATTCGTTTACAGCACGTCATTAGCAAAAGCATCATTAAGCTGAAAGCCCAAAAATTCATGCTAGATTCTGAGTAAAGTGCACTCAAAAAAAAAAAACCCAAAAGAGACAAAATGATCCATTTCTAAATAGGCTTTTAATAGATGACACTGACCAGGTTTCAAGATAATCCACTGAATCAAAAACAACCCCTTAAAAGGAAAGCAGCATTACAAAACTTAACAAGCAAAGACTCTCGTTTGGCTCCTGATACCGAATTCTGCAGCTTGCTGGACACAAAAATCAAACAGTACTTCCTCTTTACAGGACTGGAGGTGAGCGCTCATTGGGCGACTGCATGTCGTCCTGCCGTTTACTGTGGAAAACTGTCAACATTTACAGCAGGCGTGCAGAGGCCGGGTTTATAGGCCTGTGGAGAGGAGTTTCTGGACTCTTAGCTCTGTGACGGGGGCCAAAAAAACCAACAGGCTGGATCCTGAGCTGAACAATTTATTTTAGAGGAAAAACTCCTCAGCAACTTTTACATTGTAAAATTTTATGAAGTGATATTTAGATTCTATTTACAGGTTATTATGGATGGAATCTTGTAATTTAAGTGTCGCCTGAGACTTCACAGATGTAATAGCGCTAGAAAGAATTTCAAAAATGTGGAATAGGCACATTTAAAAACTTTATTTAGGAGGTATGTTCTGGTAGACTTGCAGACTAAAGAAATAATAATATCCCCAAACACACAGTCACACACAGGTAGCGAGGCTGCTGTTACCGGTTTGAAGGGCTGGTAGCGGCAGCTCTCCGGCATGGTGAGGACTTTGAGCTGAGCCGGCATAGCTCGGGCTGGGTTCTCCAAGAGTTGAAAGTTTGGCTCCGCCTCTTTCTTCTTCTCTTCATCCTTCTTCTCCTTCTCGCCCTCTTGGACCTCCTGTGAGAAAAAAATACATGTTTTTTTTTTTTAAAGTTTTAATAATTATTATTTATGAGGACATTCTTCAGCTGCAACAAAGCCACATTCTCACAACAATTGGAATCATATATTTAGTGTTACTTTGACATTATTTGACACTATTGAGGAGTTATTAGTAATAACTTCACTCATTTCCTCCTGTTGTGAATCAGTCTTTCCCCTCTGTGACTCCCTTGATGCCAAAGGATTTGTTCAACAGACACTGGAAACCCCTAAACAAAACGATGACTACTAATGAATAACAGATAGTTGGGTTTTAAGGTCAAATAAATGATCTAAACATAAACATAAGCAGAAGGCCAGAAAATTCTGAACCGCCTGACCCCCACTTTCAGTGGATACTTTCCCTCTAACCGCTGTCTGAATAAGTTAAGCCAAATAAAATCAAAAGCTGTGAGCGGCCCGGCCATTTCCAGACTCGCCTCTCAGCGGCGGAGCTGAGATGTAGCGTGGCACAGAGGATCAAACGTGCTGCTTTTGTGCAGAGAAAAAGCCCAATGAAAGTTATACTGGCTCTGCCCTGACAGAGTGTCTGTGAACACTGGGTGTGGAGGAGTGAAAAGATTTAGACAGACTTAGAGAGGAGAAATAAGGTGGAAGAGATGCATGTGTGTCAGAGAGCTAAAGAGACTGAATAACTGCCAGCATGCCTCAGATACCCCAATCAGTTTCCATATGCCGGCAGGTATTCAGTGAGGCATGTGATTGGATTTTTTATTTTTTTTGCAAGCAACAAAAACAAAACAGGTGAGAAAACAGAAAAACAAACAGTAGAACACGAGCTGCAGCTGCTCTGTCACGAATGATTCACTGCTCATGTTAGACATGAAGATTATAGGATACACTGGTGTAGTAAGTCCTTGAACACTTTCCTTCATGTTTAAAATAGTCATTCTGATAATTAAGTTAGATTTCTCCATTTTAGGAAATAAGCAATTAATGCTTAGTACACAAACAAAATAAACGATTATCTCTTAAAACTGAATCAAGCAAAAGCAAATAAAAGAAAGAAAACGGGGAGAGGGTTTAGAGCATGTCTTTTTCCACCTACCACTTCCATCTTCTCCTCCTCCTTCTCTTTCTTTTCCTTCTCCTTCTTCTTAGCTTTGGCTGTGATGGAGAGAACAGCGGTGGATACCTGCCACGCACGGACAGAAGACACATTTCCACAACGTAAGACAATACCCTACACATTCAGGCCTTCTACAAACATGGCTTAAAATGTACAAAAACTAGTCGACCACAGAATAAACGTCTTTCACTTAATTTGCCAAAAGCATCTTATGAGGTGGGAAAAAGGGCTTCAAATGCTAAAATAATAAACGGCCGACAAAACGATGTGCTTTACAAGAAGAATTCAACATTATTCACAAATCAATAGAAAGTCAGATCAGCTTTCCCAAACGAATCATTTCAGAAGAAGGAAAGTAAAACATGTTGGTCTGTTGTGGCGCCTCAGTTCTCACCTTCTCCTTTTCCTTCTCTTTGGGAACCTCCAGAGCTGGTGGGTAGGCGAAGGTGGAAGGCTTACAGTTGGAGCGATACTGCACTTTGGGCATCTAAATTGACAAGAAAAAGAGAAGGTTAATGAAAACAAGTCAGTCCCCATAGAGCTTTTTTATAGATGAATTAACCCATGCACAACTTTGGGAAGATTAAATAATGCAACTGGTAAAGACATGCTCAAGATTACAGTAATGTTTCAGCAATAAGGCTTCAGCCAGCTCCACCTCTGCCCATCACACCAAGCTTCAAAAGTGATCTTTAAGAAAACCTATGAGTGACGACAAATTCTAGAAATCCAGGAACCTTTCCTGCATTTGTGACAAAGATTTAGCAAGACGGTGAATATTACAGACAAGCCTCAGCTCAGGTCAGTGCAGACACAGGGTGGGACTTTGTCTCAGAACAGTTCTTGTGTGTTGAAGATAAGCACAAACACTGGACAGCTCCTTTCTGCTTTTGTGGATGAAAATGTCACATCAAAACTCCAAAATGTAGCAGCCAGCTTAATGTCATCTCAAATGCCATGCTTCAAATCTACTGTTCTCTTAGAGGCTCAGAGGTTTGCCAGCTTAATAACCACCACATGCAACAGCTTGCTCGTAGACAACACTTCCTGTGACTGAAACAAATTCAAAATAAAAGCCTTGAAGAAAACCTCACACTTTGAACAGAGAAATACTGAAAAGTCTGGCCTAAAACTCATGTTTACAACTGGTCAGTAAGGCAGGGAGCACTTGCTTGCCTTCTGATGGCTGCAAGTTAAACCTCAAGTAAAAATGAATAAGTGCTCTGTCGGCTCCACCTAGGCAAACATTAAAAGAAGATCTCCAGCCACAGCAGCACCAGGTGCCTTCTGTTTAATGTGGGCCTTCAAATGCTCTCCAACAGTGCACTGCTGCAGTGTGACCAGCAGCACTTCTTGTGTTATATTACTCACAATTTGACTGTTCTACTGTGTGGTAGAGAAAAACAAGATGTTTTACAACTTCTAAATGCTGTTTTTCCTGCAGAGCTGTGTGCTGTGTAGTTCAACGCGTCTTGCTGAACTCTGCTTTATTATTTGGGGTTTAACAGACTATATTCCCCCGGTGTCATGTAAAGCTGGGATGCCCAAAACCCAGAAGAGAATTAGCCTCCCTGGTGTCAGGTGCTGTCGATATGGGTGCCAAAGAAGTGATAAAGCCCTTCTAATGTCAGTTTAAGACCACAATATGTCACACTGATCTCTTGGCATCCGTGTGCGAGGGGCAGGGGGCCAAACAGGCCCACTGTCACGAGACACTTGTTATGGATAGTGTGCTGGTGACGCCTGTTTCCAAGGCGAGAAGCTAAATATTTTCTGCCCCCATGCAAACACAAATGCAGCAGCTAAATTTAGCAGTCATATCAATTGTGGTTACAACTAAATTAACACGTTATAAATATGTGATATCACATTTTAATCACTGTGTGACAAATGTATGGCACACGAATGATAATCTGCCATGAAAGAAACACCAGCCACCACAAGTGTAAACACGTCAGTACCTTCAGGTCCTTGTTGAGGCCGATGATAGCAGTCGGAGTGAAGGACAACGACAGGAAGTGGGAGAGTGGGAACCAGAACCAGAACTGCGTGAAGACCAGCAGGCCGACCACTGACGGCATGTGAGTGTGACCTGTCCTGGACTGCAGAGAGATGGTCACATTACGGCCACCTAAACAACAGGGAGACAGATGTGATTAATTTTTCAGGATTATTTAAGAGAAAACTCTGTCGTACTTTTTTTGATAACAACAAGCAGCTTTCACAGTGAGCTCAATATCTATATAGCAGGGATACCTGTTTGTGAAAACAACAGAATACACACAAAAACTGTCCACAATGCTGGTGCATGGAGTTGATCAAAATGATAAAACTGACCCGGTTGGGGACTGGTAAAAGTTACAAATATATGTTCTGACAAGCATTACTCCAATAATACATAGATGTTGATAGTTAAAACATGCTTTGATGTGAACTTTATGACCGATTGTCCAAACCCTTTGCAACTTGGCAACCTAAGACAAGGGAGACGGAGGTTAACACAAGGGTACGGACCAGGATGTTCACCACCCAGAGAAGACTGTCTTTTGGTTTCAGTGCTGTGTGATCTGTTGATCTCCGTGCTGTCAAGCCAATTAAAAGCTAGGAATGCATTGTCTACTGCATCCTGCAGCTAAATTTAAAAAATAGGTCTCATTCATTAGATTTGAGCTACACAGGAGATTACTGGCTTGATGTACATCAAAAGAGGTGTGTCAGCTGTCCCAAAAATACCACACGCCTCTTCCAGTTGAATTGAGGGAGATGTGGATTATACGGAGCTTGTTTTCAGCTTGATTATCGGCAAATATTTTTAAAATAGCGTTTCTTTTTTTGTGTAACCAGATTGAGCTTGTGACATTTTTATTACATTATACAATGAAGTGCTAAGATTGTCTGTCTATATTTACATAAATGAGAGTGAGCTGATTGGATTTCAGTTGTACCTGAAAAATAGCACTGATGCTAACCTTGCTAACAGCACATTTTAAAGGTTCTCAGATAAATGTTTAATTATTCTCTCACTTTTGTTGGTTCAGTGCTAAAAGGTGCACATCCCCAAAAAGTACTTTTTTTTCAACCAGGCTTGTGATTGGCTAGTTTCCATGGGCATGTCAGGACTTTGCACAACTTGTAACCCTTCATTATGAAAATGTGGACTCCACCAGTTCTTTTTGTATTAGACATGCCAAAATGTGATTTAAAAGGGTCAAGCCTTTATGGTAGAAACAAAAGGAAGGGATGGCAGCAGGAAGGGAAGAGAGGAGGCAACCAGGATGGATCATTTATCATTTCCACAGGGATAAAAACAAAAGTGTGTTTTTTTAAAAGTTACAGTTAGTAGGGAGTAGTCTTTCCACAAAAATGATCCTAAACAATAGCACTTAAATCACCTTGTTTTGAAGTCTGAAGTCACTAGGATGATTTAATCACAGAGCCTTATCTTGACATCTGAACAGTGTTGAAACCACAGACTGAATCCGAGCCAAACCAGTTACAAAGCCAGCATGTCAAATGACTCAGCATCACAACCAGGTTCTTGAGAGACTCTTAAATACTTGAGAAGAGGTTGAGTGCACTTGACTTGAAAGCCCCGCACCCCCGACTATCCCAACCCCACTCTGTGTTTTTTGCCAAGTCTCTGTTTTGTGAGCCAATTTTCATTCCAAGGAGTTGGTGAGGGAGTTGTTGGGATAGCAGAGATCCCTCAGAAAGTGTAACATGACTACAACAACAACCATCCCGTGTGCCTTGGCTTGAAAATGGTAAACAACCGAATCCCATAAAACAGAAACCCAGGCTAATTAATGGATTGTATCAATTAGTGAAAGAAAGTCTGTAAATGAGGGCTGCACAAGTAAGAGTGAGAGACTGACATTTCCTGCGTAATGAGCAGCAGTGATCATGAAACTGAGCTCTAATAGTTTCCGCCAGTGAAATTAAATGCAATTACCCCTGCACCTCAAATACTCCTAAAGCCCTCAAAGAACCAGACACTAAAACACACACACACTGCCTTAGCTGGGGCCTATGAGGTATGAGGTACCGTGTGTCCTGCATGAATGCATGTAGCACTGAAAGGATGACAGGTTGACACCAGAGGTCAAGTATGACTGGATTGTCACACGCAAGGTTGCCATGTTTTATTGTCCCTAATGTGACAAATGATGAAAATCCCGCATGAATAAAATAACCAGCAGTGCAGGTGGGGTGAATGAGGTTTCAGTGACTAATGGAAAACATACATGATTCAAATCCTTTTCATGTAATGGTGCAAATACTTGTGAAAGGCTTTACTTTGTGTAAGCTATAACACCTGATAGTGTATTTAGACAGCAGTGTGTAAACATGACTGGTTTCTTTCTAGCTTAGGAAACAGAGGTCTGTGTTAGTGCTAGAAAAGAGGTTTCTGCTCCTGCCTCCACCGATGCACATACATGTGTATGTGGGTGTGCCCAATGTATGCGAGAGAGTGTAGCTCTCCATGTGATGATGTGCAGCTCTCTAGGACCTCACACACACAAACACAGGCTGCTTGCTTGTGTCCACAAACACCCGCGCAGACACACAATCACAGAGACCATCAGACAAACAGTAATCACCAGGGGGAGGCCAACAGGCCATATGGCTGAGAACTGGGCAGGGCTGAGGTAGGACCGCCAGGCGCTAATACACCTTAGCATGATGTGTTCCAGAGACACAGTGCACGGGTGGTCAAGCCAAAGAGGGTTACTCTGTGTTTGCTTGAGCGTAAAGGCACTTCAACTCAAACCACAGCCCCACATAACATTTAGAGCAGTTCACTTGTTTTACAGTGTAATTAAGAACTACAGATCATTTTGTATCCCCCTGAGGGGTGAATGCTCATGGGGCACCACAGGCCCGTTTAATCTGTTGCTCAGTGACAGACATGCATAAACCCACTACACATCTGTTTGGAGACTGACCTGCATCAAGGATTCCCTGGGCCAGGATGGCGCCGAACTTGGCCATCACATCGTCATGCTTGTCGTTGATCACCTTTGAGTAAAGCTGCCTGAACTGGTTCACCTAAAATAAGAAATGTTTGAATATAGAGAATATACATCTGCGACTCTGGACAATAATATGTAAGAAAGTCTGCATGTTTATATATAAGACATGGAGTGGTCACAAGTTGTAATGAGTTTGTCAAATGGCAGCACCATCACAACACAGCCACGGTGGGATTGCCACACTCATGCCATTGCTTAGCCACAGCGAAACACTGAGTAAATAGAATGCTGGGTAGTGTCTGCAAATTGGTCCAATTTCCTACACTTAAACTATAAACCTACGACAACTGTAAAGCGCAGCTGGAAAGTACCAAGTCTGGGAGAAAAAAGTAGTGTATGCAATACCTCCTGATGCTTCTTGCACAATCCTGCATACTGCCTAGAGCTTTAAGGACTGTTGTTGAGCAGATGAGGAGTCTTTGAAAATGTGTCTGGCATTTCTTAATGGCCTATGACGAAGAATGAGGTGCTTCAAGGATGAGTGCATGCAGTTATGCCAGGACTAGTCACTTTCAAGTCTTTTATAATTCTTTCCTCTCCGTCTTTAAAATTCTAATGCTTTTTGTTTTCAGTCAAGTTTTCTTTTTTCTTTCTTCACACAGTTTGCTCAGCAAAAGCTGTCATCTCAAAGATATAAAACAAGGGTCTTTGTCAGTATCACTTTACACTTACCTTGGGACAGGTGACCTCTGACTGTTGGATCATGATGAGGGCAGAGGCAATGAGGGCGCCCTGTCTAACATAATTCACAGGATCATTGGTCATGGGCTCCAGCAGATTGATAGCCTCCTGTGTAGAGATTGCAAACAGAGAAGTTGACATGACATGTAAAAAATGTAAAGAAATATTAAAGTAGCAGAATCTCAGTAGGGATTGTAAATAAATATACAGACAAAGTCATAATTTTAATCGTAAATTGTCATTAAGAAGGAAAATTAATTTGGTCAAGATTCCTTTTGTGTTCGCTTTGTTGAGAACAAACTGTCCACACCCAGCTTAAAACTTGTTAAATGTAGAATGATCATTATATTTTGATTTGTGATACATAGTGATAAATGTTTGGTGTAATCCCCCCTTTCAATGGTGACAAAGTGATATTTTCTTCAAAGAATCCAGGGGATGTGGTGAAGAAGCTAAAAATGAATGTTTTAAAGCACTAATAATTTAGGTTATTTTTATGTGGTCACATACATAAAAGTAAAAGTGACCTGAACTTATACATCTTAGTTTTTGCCATTCTCAACAGTTCAACCAACCAGTGAAACAGGGACGCTTTTGTTAGGTTAAATACAGGAAAACAGATAATCAACAGAGGCAACCAGACCTCACTCAGACAGACACTAATGTCAATTAACGACATTAGTGTCATCCATATCTGGTTGCCTGGGACAACCAAGTAACAATCCGTCTCCTCCCATGTTCCTGGTGAGTGAGAGGCAAAGGGAGAACCACCTTCTTTTGTTTCTGCTCTGCCCTCTGCTCTCTATCCAGTCCATCATTGTTAACTTTTATTTCTCTTGAGCAGTAATGGCTGTAACCTACACCGTCTGGCTCATGGGGAGGCGTCAGCTCCTCCGAGGAAAGAGAAACAAACTAGGATGATGACAGTGGAGGTAAAATAAACCATGTTTCATCAGTGTTCTCAGCTAAGCTGGCTGAAACAGCCATGCACAAGGATGATAAGTCAGAGTGTAAAGCCAACACTAGTCCACCACATCCTGTCCATGATAGGTTGTCTGAAAGGGGGGAGGCTAATTGAGGGTATTTACTGTCAGACCCAATCAGCAGAGCAGGTTGGTTGCTTCAGATCAACGTAATACATGTACAGTGCTTGGCTGTTTTCTTCAAGTTTGTGGCTCAATGTGAACTGACCTTTAAATTGGATTCACTGCAGTATTGCTAAAAACTGGCTGAAGGCTTATATAAATAAACAGAACAGTGCAGAGCACCACGAAATAATTTCCATGTTAATACACATTTATAGAAGAGTATCGTATGACAGTGCAGAGAAAGGGTTCTTAAGTCTGCCTAATGTTTAACATTTCATTGCCACACATAACTCTTAGTGAATAGTTTTTTCATTTAATTCACCAAACAAGTTGATGGCTTTGTAACAATTTCATTGTGGCACACAATCTGCATAAACTGACCACAGCATTCCTGTGCAGTTTTTCTTTATGTATACAAAAGATCAAGAACAGCAGTTCAGTAAACACACCCAAACCCCAAGGTGTAAATGATGGCAAAGGAATGTGCTCTAACTAAATAGGTGACCCAGTTCTCCTGCCACAACATCATTACTCTCACTAAGGGCCTAATGTGCTCGAGGTCCTATGCTGGAGAAACCAAGCTATGGCACTTTAGAGCTGCTCAGGTCTGAAGCACATTTCAGCCTGATCTGGCCCAAAATATTCACTTTGGTGCTCGAAGGCTGAGGGTGAAATGAGCCATGGCCCTGCTGGCTGTGTCATCTCAGACTGATCAACATACACAATTTGACAGCAGAGACGCCAGCAGCATCCCCAAGTCCTGCCTTCTTCACCCTCCTTTTGATAATCCAGTGAACCCAAACACAAGGCAACATGTGCCAGCTGACCTGCAATGACCTTTTTTGGATTTGAGTTCCTCTGTGTTGATACTCCACAAGAAATCAAATCCACCATTAAACCTGCTGCTCTTTATATTTTAATTACTGAATTTAGTGAGTGAGAATTTAAAGAGTTTGAAGAAGCACTTCAATCAAACTGATCTTGAGCCTTACACGTTTCATGAAGGAATTTGAATATGTGCTCTGATGCAGTCATTACATATGATAAGCTAGCTTTAGCTGCAAGGGTTACAGTAAGATTCTGACCTTGCCTCTCAGACCAGCCATCAATTTGCTGCTCTAGGGAAAATGTTTTGTTCAGCATAGATAATCTTTGCATCAGGGATGCACATGTTAAGGCAAGAGGAAAAGATAGCACACGGAATAAATGAGGACAGCAGGGCCAATGCTGAGTATGTAGTTACATTATGCTAAGTAAGCCTTTCCTCTACACAAGGAATATC
>JAVQJX010204014.1:0-12384 GCA_036025115.1 Ambassis agassizii
TATTAAATACAAGCGTCTTGAAAATGCAAGAAAATGCTGCATCACTTAAACTGGCTTTATTGATGTGTAAAGCTAAATCAGAAGTTCTGAGACAGACAATCAATGAGACCCAAAAGTCCATCTTCTGAGAATATTTCTGAGAATATCTGTATGCTCTCCAGAAGTCAAACTCAACTCAACTACTAAAAGCCTCATCATTTCACAGTGTTTACTGTATCTCTTATGCCTGAAACACCTGTGGTGATTGTGTTTTTGTTGCACTGTGCAATATCAGCTAAAACACTGGTTTATGTTACAACTCGTTTTCGCCGTATAAACATATCAACTGCTTTTTATTGTGTTGAGAAGATTTAATACACACAGGATGTGCAGCCAGCTGGAAATAATGGCTATTAGCTCCCACAACAATGCTATTAACGCAACTTAGCATCATTTGGCTCATCTGCTATTAACATCGATTCAATATTAGCTTTAACAGAGGCTTTAGTTTTAGTAATGGAAATCGACAAATCGTGCTTAACATTACAGTCAATACTGTATGTGTGTGTGTGGTAAATATGAAGCTTAACTATGTCATTATCTTTGGCTAACTTTGAACAACAGACGTTTACAGTTGCTAGTTTCGGGGCATGAAAAATAATGAGGTCCAGGAAGTAAAATGGAGCCTATGTGTAAGGTAGTTGTGGAGATTTAATATTTAATAGAAAATCATAATTATTTTTAACATCATATAACATAGGTCATGGATATGAAGGTTAGCTAACATAACCTTCATTTTTATAGGTAGCTAGTAAACTTAGATATAAAAACACCATTAGAAGCTAATGTCATTATACACAAATTAGACTGTGAAATGTTGCAGTAGAGTAGAAGCTGCTCATTAAAATGGTAGCTTTAACTTTGACCTCTGGGGCCACAGTGTGCATCTTTAACCTGTTTACACACAGCTGCTGGGACAGCTTCTCACTGCACCTCACTGACCTCAAAGCTGGCAACAAATGTGGTTATCTCTGGACAGAGCCACACTAACTGTTTGCTCCAATTTTCCAGACTTTATGTTGGAAGCAGTGCTAACCAGATGCTGGCTGGCTACGTATGATGAACAGATATGAAAGAGGCATCAATTTTCTCTCTTCCTCTAATAGCTCAGCAACTGCTGTTTTATAACAGGGTTATCACATCACGACTGTTTCTGCAGCTTTCAATGTCTTTCAATAAGCTTTTAACCAGGATACAGTTTTCATCATGACCTGAGTTAAAAACTGTGCTGGAAGCTGGCTTGGTCAGTGACAGAGAGAATTCAGGGAGTCATGCTCTTGGCCATGAAAAAGTCTGTCACATAACATCACGACAGGCCATTTTTAAATACTCCAACAAACCAAATATAATGTGTGAGCTTAAGAGGCGCTATTTTGGTGTGAAATTTTGGGTAACCTCTACATACAAATATGTGCCTATGCATAGGCAGATCAATTATATGAAGGCAAATGGGGGGGGGGGGGAGCACCCGGTATGTGCACTGACTGCCTCAAAATATTGATTTCCAAGACAAATGGTCATGATTTCAGCTCCACACAGATGCACACGGTGCAAAAGCGATAGCTCTGTTGGGCACAACAGACAATAGCTTCCTGTCCTGCTTGTTTGGCCCCTGGTGAGTACAGTACTACTCAGTCTTTCCTGACTGAATCTTGTTATTCTATCTGATCACATAATAGCTATGGGCAAGTTTCTTCATTACAGCTTCCAATGACAGGAAAGTGGCACTCTCTCAAAGGCATGTATGTAATTCTGACGTGTGCATGAAGTATTTCTGGCACTAGATTAACTAACTAGATTTTTAGAAAAAGACAGAACAAAGTTAATTTTCCTTTTAATGTCACACTAACAGTGTTCTTTTAAAATAAGAGGTATTTACATATCAGTGTATTTAAGTGGGTGTAGCTGTATAATCCTGTTCTTGATGGTGACACTGACTCTAAGCTATACATGCTGCTGTTTTATGGTTATCACAATGGATTTCTTCGTAAGCTCAACCCTGCCTCTATCTGCTTTGATTTTTACCCGTGCAAATAAAGTACCTCCAAAAAAAAAAACAAAAAACACATGGTGGCACCCAGAGATCCAACAACCCGGGCTTCAAAGAGGCCAGTGCGGTTTTGTCAACAGGTGATATCATTGTCACATTGTTTTCTGCAGTCTACGGGCAGCACTAATGTGGCTTTGTCAGAGTAATAACAACCCTGATTCAATTCAATTACTGTGGCACAAATTTTGAACAGCACAATGGTGATACCGCTGGGCTTTAGGAATATGGCCCTCTGTGCGTTTCCATTTGGTGAATGCTTTAATGCTGTTGGACATCAGAGGTGTATAACAGCCACAGAAACATAATACATTGCTACATGGTTCCTGCAGCTCTGTAAAGCACTGTCGTCCTTCCCCCGAGCAAACATTTTTTGAAACAGCCTCTGAACTGCCAGCCTCACCCACACTACCTTAGATCGGGAATTTTTCACGGAGCAAAGTAAAGCGGAAATTCACAATGACATTCAGGCTAATCTACACCCACCTCTCCTCATTCTACTCCAGCTGTCTAAGAAAAGCCTGGTACACTAAATTTGCTCAAGTGAGAGGAGGAAGGATGGATAAAAAAAAGAAAAGAAAATAACGCCACAGGTTCTTTGATTATCTGTACATTGTGTACAGCAAGCAACAAATAAACACAAACAGTCTATTTGCTGCATTACAGTAAATACGACCATTCTCCAAAACTTCAGCTTTTTACCAGTTTAGCTCCTGATTTATTAAGACTACTTATGCAAATGAAGTCAATTGCAATTTTCCAATTAGAATACCTGAGGCACAACGGTAGTCCCATATGCCATAGCAGCAGCAGAGCTCTCCAAACAACAGACGACAGAGGAAAAAAAACGCAGCTGTGCCAGAGGGCAGGAGATGGAGGGCTGCCTGAAGTTTCAAATCAATCCAAAGATTTCAGTCCGTTTTGTTTATTTCATCAAGCTGTGATAATATAATGTGTCTGGGCAATCTATTAGTTCTTTCAATCTCATCGTCTGACATTTGAAATAAATACACTCTGTATAATTATGCATGTTTTTTTGTTTTTTTTTAGTAAATCAACAGGGGTAATACAATTCAATAATTTTCCACCTTGCTACTGTCACTCACTTCTGTTATTTTGGCCAGAATGTGCTGAAAGCCTCATGCCAGGTATCTGACTCATTTACACACACACACAGGTTAGAAGAGCACAGTTGTTGTTTTCATGCATCCACCTAACACTGACATTGTTATTCAGTAAATACACACAGGTTTGCACCAACCTGCACCAGTCCGGTGAGGTGTTCCAGCACGCCCTCCATTGGCAGCTGCAGAAGGTGATTGTTCCGTAGATTGAGACGAGCCAAATTGACTCTGGAGAATACGCCTAGAGGGAGACTCCGCAGCAGGTTGGCGTTGAGAAACAACAGCTGGAGGGATGGCATGGAGTCAAAGGTGCCGGGGTCAACTTCATGGATTTCATTGTACTCAAAATACAGGTACCTGAATGCAACACAGAGGAGGAGGAGGCGGTGTCAAGGTTAAACCTCCAACAGCATATTTGTATTTTATCATATAAAATACAAGCCAGTATTGGTCTTCTTATGCATTCAGATCTTTTCACCCAGAAGGTAATTTAACTCGTCTACACCCCCAGAATCACAATTACATCAATGAACATTCAGGCTACAAAGTCCGACAGAAATGTGATTGAATCTCATCATTCACGGCTCATAAACTGATCAGTATCAAATCATATTGTGAAATTTTACACTGATGACTACTTACACTGGCCTCAGCATGCCTGATTATGAAGTTAAATCACATTAAAAGAAGCTTTGATCTTTCTTTTTTTTTTAATAATAGAAGCCAGTGTGAAGTATAACCGCAGACTTTCCCCTGCACGTTGGTCATCCAATATACCTCTGCTGCTGAAATAGATCTGGTTTAAATTGCTTAAACTGCTCTCTCACCATTTAGTCACTAACAAAGGCTAACGAGAGGTTAAGAGGTAGACATTTTGAAAGTCCAGAGAGGATCTTTATTATTGATTAATGGTCAGATTAATGGTTCTGTAGATTTTTCTGAACCCTATCTTAAGATGTAGAGACAGAGCAGAGCTGCAAACCAAAGCCTGGACGACATCCTGAATATGAAGGTATCGTGACTCACAGCATGTTTATCTGTGTTTAGCTCACTGAATAAATACACTCACAGCTCTGTAGACATATATTATTTGCAAAGGAATTTATCTGAAGCTTAATCTGACGACGACGACACATATGCATCAGTCTGACAACGCACTTTTATAACAAGCCTTTTTTTTTTTTTTCCCCTTTTCCAAAACACAAATTCCAGGCATCCTCCTGACTTCTCAGCACCTTATTAACACCTCTGTATGCAAATACAAAAAAGACACATTCATTTCCATGTTGTCACTCATACCGGGCTCACATCTCAACTGAAGCATGCTATCAGGCAGCGTGACTAACAAATGACATTGCTGGAAGAGAATGGGCACCTTTCATTTCAATCAAACTCCAACATAATGGTAATTAAAGCGTTCTGCTCTATTTTATCCCAGTATTATAGTGAAGTTAATTTTCATATAAACAAATCTCTAAAAGCCTCGAAGCTGACACGTGGTTTGCGAATTTGTCGTAATCTAAAAGGGAAAAAAAATGATCCTACCTCAGATTTTGCAACCCCAGAAACATGTGTGGGTTGAGTCTCTCTAGGTTGTTCCCATTCAGGTAGAGGGTCCTCAGGCTGATGAGGCTGGAAAAGGCCCCCTCCTGGAGATAAGAGATGCGGTTGCTCCCCAAGTGAAGCAAGTCAAGGCTGGAGAAATTCCAGAAGTCTGTGCGATAGATCCTCTGGATTAAATTTCCGCTCAGGTAGAGCTTGCGTCCGTTGAGAGGCCGCGGTGTGAGCTGGGAAACGTTGAGGAAGCCGCTCTCCTTGCAGTTGACGGTGAGGCCCAGATCTGAAATGTGCAGGTTGCAAGTGCAGCCCAGTGGACAGATGATAGGGATGGGGGGTCGTGTTTGGTAACCAGCCACTGGGGGATTCTGGTTGGGCATCAGACTGCGTGGTGTGGGTGATGTTCTGGAGGGTCGAGGCCTTTTAGTCGGCCTCAGCTGCCTATCCCTCTCTTTACGCTCAGCCGAAGAAGAGGACGATGAAGTGGAGGAAGTGTGAGTGCTCTGGCGGGATCCGTGCACCATGGAGGAAGGTTTAGTCGGCCTGACACGACCAGGATGGGTGTTGGGTTTAGAGTTCGGGGGCAAATGCTGAGGCTGCGATCCTGCTGACGGACTGCCGCCCTCTCCTTGCAGCTCTTTATCGGGCAGGTCAGTGCACAGCTCTTTGCGAGGGATTTCCCTCAGGTCCTTACCATGAAGGTGGAAGGGATATTCACAGGTAACATCCCCGACAACAGCCGTGTAGGGGATCTGACCCAGCCACTGCTGTAGCTGCACTGCCTCGCAGCCACAGTTCCAGGGATTCTCCTCCAGCTGTAGCTCCATCAGGGAACGGCCAACGTACTCCAGGGTCCCAGCATATGCCAGGCTCTTCAGACGGTTTCCCCGCAGGTCCAGATGAGTCAGAGACACAGATCTGGTGTGGGAGGAGGATGAGGGGGATAGTTAGCTAGGTTAGATGAAAGGACAACGTGATAGTAAGAGAAAATATACGTAAAGAGAAATTTGACTTTTATCTAATTAATCCATCTTTTGTGCGATTTAATAGTACATAGAAACATTAATTCAAAAGTACAGAGAGACTCGTTTTGGCTGACACTGCTCTACAGATTTGTCCTTGTCGTGATTCAAAAGCTATACGCCGTCAAATAATCAGAATGTAACCTGAACAGATGAGGAGGCAGGACAGGGATCAGGTTGTCATTCAGGATGAGAACACGCAGCTTGTAAAGGAACCTCAGAGCACCGCTGTCAATTCGTTTGATCACGTTGTAGTCAGCCTGCAGGTAGGAAAGAGAAAATGTGATGATCATAATTGCTCAAATTGGAAAATTGACTGAACTGAAAGCTACGGAAGTTTCCACCGGAAAAAAAAAACTGCACAGAGCTGTTGAGAAGACTCTTTCACTCAAGACACGTGCTAGATCCTTACTATTTCTGTCAGAGAGAGATCTATTGTGATTCTTGCCAGCCATGCATAATCAGCTACAGATTATCTCCCTCAAACCTACCTGGAGGTATTCCAGAGCCTCTAAGCCAGCGAAGGTGTCATTTCTGAAGACCTCCAGCTTGTTCTCATGGAGGTACAGGCGTCTGAGTTTGGCCAACCCGTTGAAGGATCCCACTTTGATGTCCTGGAGTGCATTGTTGCCAAGGTTTATCGACACTGCGTTGCCAAGGTGCTGAAACCCGTTGCTATAGAGACGCCTCAGGGAGTTCCTCTGGAGGTTAAGTTTGAAAGGGCGTACCCATGACTGTGACACCTGAATGATTAATTAGAGGTCTGATTAGTTATCTTATTAATTACATGAAAGGAACAGTTAGAAACACCCATAAGCCACATTAGAGGGAGGAGATAAATAAGATAAATGACAGCGCAGTAAAGTGCTCCACATGCTCATCTGCATAAATGAAGAAGAGTGATACCTGGCTGACATTAGTGAAGCTACGCCCATCGCAGTGCACGTGCAGCACGCCTTCTTTGACCTCACACGTGCACGGCTCAAAGCACGGTTCATCCACTTCCTCCTCAGAGTTGTCCACGAGAGGGGTGTGTGTGGAGGTGGGTGTGGGGGTGGGGCTGTGCGATGCCCGGGACAGGCACACACACCCTAACCCCAGAGCCACTGCAAGAGTGACCCACTGCATCCTCCTGCTTCTCCCTCTCAGCTCAACAGCCTGGGGCTACAGCCCGGCATCGGCCCTTCACCGCACTGCACAGCGAGGCGCAGCGGAAACACGCATACATTGAGACACAAACAGACACACACACACACACACGCATAGTTAAAAGAGGGCAAACAGCCAGAGAAGCAGCAGCGAAAAGTCGGTTCAGGATGAATCAGATTGATGATACATCAGAAGCATAGTGAAGCAGTCAGAAAATAAATGTTAAATCACACAGACTGTATAGTGCCAAGAGGAAAGCATTACATTATACTGGAATAATGATGTATAGGCCAACTTGAGGCCACCATATGAGACACATCAACATGTAAACATGTGTATGGTGCATTCGATTCAAACAAAGGAAAACAAAGCTCACAATGCAGTGTGTTTACAAAGGACGACGCTCATTTAAAACAATCTCTAAGCTGCTACGATTCAGAATTAAAAATTCAAATTGTGACATTGAAAATGCAAAACAAAGGCACGCACATGGTCTAGTTCACCTGTGAATCATATTTTATCCTTTTCAGAGTGGCTTTTTGGACAAGTGGAGGGTATAAAAAAACAACATGATGAATATATTCATTCTCAAATGCCCGACGAAGCTGAAATGTCATGCATGTGTTGTTTTAATGTATGCAATATGAATATGGGTAAATGCAAATCAGATTCATAATGCTTCTGTCTAATGAACTGCTCCATTTAATAAGATGAATGGCAATCAAAAGAACAGGAGGATGAGGCTTACCCCATATTATACATCAGCAAAAAAAAAAAGGAAGAAATTTTCTGTCATAATCATGGTGGTAATGACAGTGGAGCTGCAAATCAAAACTCTTCAAACTGCTCAAAAGGGCTGATGTGAAGGCAGCGCGATGACGAGCAGGAACATGGAGTGAGGGTGATAGTGATGGTGGTAATGAGAGTGGCATCATAATAACTGAGTTGCAGAGGGGGAAAAAAAAGAGAGAGAAAACAGCTGAGATTGTGAGTCTTGCATGGAGCTGTTTCCTCTCCACTCTTAATGAGATCTAAATTGGACAAAGCATCTCGATCTGCTCGTACAGTGTCGAACAGTGCCATGCGAAATGCAATAATGATCATGATGGTATGGTAGCTGTAATCATACGGCCATAATCTAGCATCAGTGAGTTAGACAAGGAGGCAGCAGTGAAAACACCAAGGCCCGGGAGAGGAAGAAGCAATCACAGAGATGATTATGATGGGGAAGATGAAGGGAGAAGAGGAAGAAGAGGAGAATGAGGAGGAGGAGGAGGAGGAAGAAATGGGAACAAGGTGAAGGAAAGGAGTAAAGGAGAGACACACAGACAAAGGAAGAGTAATGGGCAGAGAGAGAGCAACAGAGGAGGAAATGGATGAGGTGGGAGAGAGAGAGAGAGAGAGAGAGAGAGAGGAGTGGGATTGCATAAGCAGTGAGAAGTCAGTCAAGGCTGCCACTCAGGATGAGAGCTCACAGTGAAACAGCTGAAATCTGATATTGATTACATCAAAGCTCTCATCTCGCCCTGCACACAATGTACGCCTGCTTCACTGAGAAACAGTGCAGGAGCCAAGTTTCATGTGTGTGTGTGTGTGTGTGCATTGTGCTGGAAAAAAAAAACAATGTGAGAAAGGTCAAAGCATATCCAAAAAAAAAAAGTGTGCTTTTATATCCTGCCAAGTACAGAAACAGGTAGACACGTGTGGATGAGTGTGAGCTTTCATAACAAACCCGTGGACTGCTGCAATAGCTACTTGTTGGACAATCCCACAGAAAACATGAGAAACACATCCGCTTGGATGAGACGAAAAATGTTCACAGAACCATCTAACTCAATGCTGCATGGAAGATTGGAAAACAATACTAAATACCCCCCCATTCAGATTCTCAGTTGGTCTTCGTTTTCCTCCAACAATTGTATTGTTTATAGCTGGGCCTGAAGCCCCCCCACCCCCCACCCCCTGTATAGAGGCGATCAATAGTGAGTCCAGATAGACCACTGGGATCCCTCCTGTTAGATTCTGCTTTGGTGGATGGCCATCTCTCCTTAATGAGAAGAAACACAGTCAACACTCAAGCTTCTTTCTCCAATCAGCCGAGTGGACTATAGTCAGCAGTCGGCATAGCTCTGCATCATTATGGTAACAAGAAAGGAAAGGACTTGACTTGTGACAGCACAGCAGAAAACTCTGTCTGTCTCTGTTTGTCGGACTGTCTTCATGTCCATCTGTAAACAGGCCTGACACAGGTGTGGCATTCCTCCCCTGTCTTCTCTTGAGACTTTTTTTCCCCAACCCTCCTCTCTCTCTTCCAGACCTGCACATTGACGCAAGCAAACCTGAGATGACGGTCACTGCTTATTCTTCACCATATTATTCATGTCACATATTTCCAGTGTCTACCTCTCCGTCCTCTCTCTGTCCGTCAGAACACACTCTCACTGAGCAGGCTTTTTTTTTTGTTTTTTTTTACATGGGCCCCTGCTTCCCCAGCACAGACCCGCACTATCAGGCAAGCAGCAGCATCACTGATCAAATGTATAGGGGGCTATCAGCCTGGATAGCTCACAGCCCTCCAAGAAAATCAATTAGTCCCAAACATTACAGCGCACAAATTGTAATAGTTAACAGAATTAAAGCATGACCAATTAAACTGCCTAGTCATTAACAGAACCTATTAAGACATTTACCAGGCTATGTATGAAAATCCTTGGCAGAGTAACGAAATCCAATTGCATTCCTCATTGTCTGTCTCTCTCCCCACCAGCCTCTCTGATCCACACAGCGACGCTTAGCAGAGCAGGGATGCGGGTAATACTCACTCAGTCCACCGCCAAAGAATTAGAGAACGACCGAGAAAACACTTTAGAGGCTGACTGTCGACATGTCGTTCACATTCAGCCGCACTCTTCTCCCTCTCTCCTCTCCTGTAGCGGGCTGAGGCGGATGGGGAGGGAGGGGGACCAGAGCAAGGAGGGAGGGGGGGACGTGATAAGACTGCAATGAGGTGGAGGATAAAAACCGGGAGAGAGAGAGAGAGAGAGAGAGAGAGAGAGAGAGAGAGAGAGAGAGGAGAAAAAACCGGTTGGCTTTAGGATGCAGGTCCGCTTCTCCACAGTGCAGCCCGTGGGAGCTGCGGCACTGGACCGCTGAACAGGCGTGCAATGCGTGGAGTTGTAGCCTGCGTAATGATGGAGAATCCTCTCTTGATCTCAAACACAACTGGGTAATTCATAGAGGAGGGGAGGAAAGAAAAAAAAAGAAGAGGGGGACGCATGCAGGCACCGGAATTAATCATGCAATAAGACGGCGCGCAACTGCTAGTTTGTAAATATGAGGCACAAAGCGCGCAGGGTGGGTTTCTCCACACTACCAGTTCACTTCCTCATCATAAACAGATTACAGAAGACACAACAGAGTCACAGACAATGGGCCACATAAACTTTCTCCTCACGTTGCCCGCGTGTGCAGCCTGGTAAAAATACCCCGACTGTTCAGCTATACCGACAATAATTTATAATCTCATTAGTTTATTCATCTCTCCTCTTGCCCTTAAGCACCGACGGATTTCGTGAAACCGGTGTGTGTTACCATGGCGACTCGTGCCAGCTGGCTTTCGTCGCGCACACACATACACTGACACGCGCACAAGAAAGAGAGAGAGAAGAAGAAGAAGATAAGAGACAGAGAGGGGAAAGAAGACGTGCACGCACGCAGCATCAGTCGGGGAAACTGTGGTGACTTTTATGAAGGGAACAGCGGAGATTACGGCGAGGCCTGGAAGCCTGCGTCAAAACACCTGCCTTACCAAATGGAGATGGTGGGCGCAACAGATGCCACAGGGAGCGGACTGAACCCCCCTTTCTCTCCAATAATGCTGAATTTAGCATCCCACACTGGCTAATCAGAACCTGTTATGTGGCTGCCCCTCCATCCATATTGGCTCTAAGTGGAAACTATAGGGCCCTTGTGAAGCCAAAGGGTCCCCAGTGGAGCAGTGGCACAGCCTCAATCAAGGACACTATGGTGTTGGAAACATGCATTCAATAGCATTCAAATATCAGTCGGCTGGTTTCATGGCTATAGGAAAAGATTTAATAACAACATGTCTTCTACATTACTGAGCTGAAAGTTCAATTTTCAGTTCAATTTCACATTGATTTCAGCATGCATTAAGGTGAATCACCTTGAGGGAATGGAGAGGTGCATCCCCCCCATGCTTACTCTCTCCTTCTTACCTCTCCCTATACAGCGGTGGAGGGGGGAAGTCTCCCTGGAGATTCCTATCAGAAACAGTAACAGAGACGGTTCCAGTAATATCAGAGAGATGTAGATGATGGTTATAGATTTCAGGGCTCTCAGGTGCATTAGTCTGTATTACAGCCTCCCCACAAGGCTACTTAACGCTCCCTTGCAATGGAAACAGGCTGGCAGAAGCAGAGCATGTATGCACAGCCACATGAGCGCATGCATTCATAAAGGCTGCTTACAGACACATACACACATTTTAAATTGCTTTGCAGAGATGCTCCTGTGTTTATAAATAAGTTGCAGTGATGTATGGCTTTCTGGGGTGGAAATATTATTTCCATCTTTCTTATTGGTGATGCCAGATCTGTGGCGGAGGTGATGTGTGATCCCAGACCGACAATAATAACCATACCGTGCAACAATAACCATAACGGATAACCTGGGTTTTCTCACCACAGTGCTGTCGTTGAACCATGAAGACTTCCTAAATTAAGAAAACAAACGGAAAAGAGAGAAGATGGTTATCGGGCACCATCAGATACCTGCGCGTCTGTTCTCCAGGGGCAGGAGCCGCTCTGAGCACACAAAGTACTTTTTTTTGGAGTGTTGACGGGGCCTCTAAAGTAGGGGATCTATTTATACTGGCCTAGTGCTGTCTGTGGAGCTGTCCGGTGCTGAAATGGATGGGGATTCATGCTGTTTCATTTCAGCCACTTCTCCTTTCTTCCTCCTCCGCTTTCTCCTTCTCCAAAGTCTTTTCCTTTCTCTCGTCTGAATTATTTCTGTCAGATCCCACTTAGATTCCTTATATTTCACTCCCCTTTCTTCCTTCTTTTCCTCATTTTCTTCCTTCTTTACTTTCTTACTTTGATTCTCCTGTGAGCTCTCGTCAATTCCAACTGGTTAACATGCCATTCTTTCTTTGATTCCTTCCTCTTTGTTTTTTTTTCTCTCCACGCTCCCTCCATCTTCTCTTCCACTGAGGACATATTGCGCAAAAATGGTCATTGCAGTTTTTTTTTTTTTTATCTCACTTTGTTTCCCACAGCATCCATTGGGATCTGTTTGCATGCGTGAATGCACATACAGTCAAGACTGGAGGACAAATGGACACACGGGGGGGGGGGGGGGGGGGGGGGGGGGGGGGGGGGGGGGGGGGGGGGGGGGGGGGGGGGGGGGGGGGGGGGGGGGGGGG
>JAVQJX010204037.1:0-10224 GCA_036025115.1 Ambassis agassizii
AACTATTACATGTCATATGATTGAGTACCACAACTGAAATATGTCACATGTGATTAAACCTTTACAAATGGATAATGAATAACTACCAGGGTGTAATAAAATTACTTTTTTAGTGCATAACAATTTAACTTGATTAATAATTTGTGATCAATGCAGACTTTTATAAGTGGGGAACAAAGTTTTTAACCATTACAAACTCTTTGAATCATAAGAACTTCCTTATATAAGGATAGTGTTGATGATTTCTTACTGCTTCACAACAACTCACAGAAATAAAGTGGAATTCAATTTCACCATGAGCCTCGGAAGTCAGCATATTGGCCTACTTACAGTGAAAGACGGCTAAATATTACATTTCACACACTGGGCATGTTAATGTTTGCACACAATAGCTCTCACAAGCTGATCTTGACCAGCAAACCAGCATGACACTAGATGTAGCCTGTGAAAGTTCCCAGTCCAAACAAACAAACAAACAAACCAACCAACCAACAGAGCCACATTGAGGCCCCTGAAGTTTACATTTTTTCAGCAGTGGTTGGTGTTGCTGCTCAGTTTTTGTTTCAGAGCTAAACAGTGTTAATGTCACCTCCTTTTTGTTGCAAGCAGCACAACATTTAAGTGTGTATACACTATACGAGAATTGTGATTAGATGACTGTGCAGCGGTAGTTGGGGTCATTTGTGGAACTGTTACCATCCGGTTTGACCACTGTGACTTTGGATGAGTGCTGGGAGCTGTGCATTGCGTTCCTGCGGCAGAGACGTTCGCGGTAATTCTGGGCGAAGATGAGCAGCATGAGCGGGTTGATGCAGCTGTGTGCGTAGCTGAGGCAGATGCTGATGTTGTAGGCGTACACAAAGGCGATGGTGGGTGTATTGTTGCTCAGGTTGATGACCTGGATTACGTGGTAGGGCGACCAGCAGATGAGAAACAACGCAATGACCATAACCACCATCTTGGTGGCTCTTTTAGCCCACACAGATTGCTTACGCTTAACCCGTCGAATGGAGCTAAAGACATGGTAGAGGGTGAGTGAGTAGAAAGTGCTGATGATGATGAGGGGGATGATGAAGCCAAGGATGGACTGGTAGAGGGTGTACCAGTACATGTCCTCAGGCCCATCCAGGTACATCATGCACACCTCCAAATGCTGCCTTCGTACAACCTTGGCGTACAGCATGACAGGGACGGTGAGGAGGAAGCTGCCCAGCCACACCAGCATGTTGATGATGACGGTCCACTGCACAGTCCGCTTCTCCGAGCTGGGATGCACAATGGCGATGTACCTAGAGGAGGAAGAGTTGACTTTTTGTTAGAACTTTGACAGTGGTCTGAAGGATAAATGATGAAAGCAGCTTTGTCTGAAGTGCATGTGAAAACATTTGCTGTGCTTTAAGTGGCTGTTTTCATCCCCGACTCAAAGATTAAATCAGGCAAAGTGAAGGAATGATGACACCAAACCTGTCAGAAGCACAGTGACAGATGAGTGTAATTCATACAACTGTGCTTTTCTTTATTTACATTTAGATTTTTAACAGTTAATCGTGTTTCCATTTGAGGATCTGGAAAATGACCAAGCTGAAGTGGACCAAATCACACACTTCCATGTTTCATATGCCTGACTCGTCTGACTTGATTTAACAGGCTTAGACATGCCAACATTCCTGTGATTTTCTTCAGGACATCCCGCTAAATTGCAATCACTTCATCTATCAGTAGTAACAACTAACAAGAGCTTATGTCCTCCACTGAAGTTAAATAGATTTATACCAGTCGGACAATTAAATCAGGAAGTGCAGATCCAGAGCCGGGCACAGACTTACTGATGTGGATCTTCATTTGTTGAGGAAACACTTACACCTCAGACTTTATTTGCCACTGCAATTTATTTGCTGTCTCATCTGCCCACATGCTAAATGTATCCGTTTCTGATGTTTTATTTAGATGTTTCTAACACACTGAACTTGTTGATCACGCGGTTCTTTGGAACTTTGCTGACTATTGCAAACAGGATCATCCACAAAACGAAATGAAATTACACAGCAGCTTCAGATAAAGTGGAAGAAGCAAAAATAACTTTTCTTTCACTGATTACAAGAGTGTCTTTGTTGACACAAACACGATACCAGAGAGAGGGAGAAAAAGAACAGAGGGTATATATATGTTTTCAAAATGATGTTGAGATGAGTTTCTTCTTTCACTACACCACATATTTTGATTATACAGTATATAGGCTGAGCGCAGCAGCAATGGAAGACTACTCACATGTGTCATGGTATTGAGATGACAACACTTTTAGTCAGCTCCGTGACAGAAGCAACTAAATCAAGCTTGTTGTGTGCTAAGTTTGATCTCTGTTCAACATTTGATTGCTTATTTTTTGGGGGGTTGGAGCCCATTATTTCAACGACCTGTCTGACATAACTTTAGTGACATTTTTAAAAAAAAAAAAAACGGGATTTAATAGTTTTAGGATGGATTGTGATGCTGTGGGAAGCATTTCAGTGATCAGGTAGATGTGCTCACCATGCAGAATAGGTACAATGAGTTCTTAATGACCCCATAGAAATGCATTATGTGCATTATTCTGAAGATGCATCCATTTACAGCTCTGAGCACAACTCCTGATGCAGACATTATACCTTCAATGGAGATGATTATCAGTTCAGTGTTGATGTAAAGCACTAGTTTAATTGTCCTGAATGTGTTCAGATCATAAACATGACACATACATCATTTATATGGGGAACACTGTGTCTTTGTTGGCCTATACTCATGATTGCCTTTCTAGATGGACTGAGTAGTGCATTATGAATGTGTCAAGTCGACTTGATAAACCAAACATTTTGTAATTAAAATTAAGAGGTACAATATATTTAGTGTCAGTCTGTGGTGAATAAATGCATCTGTGTGTAAAAGCAGCATTTTCACCGACTTGATAGCAGAATACATTTAGCACTTACCGATCAATACACAGCACAGTAACAATGCCCACTGTGGTAAACTGGTTACTGACATCCACCACCACAACCGCTTTGCACATAAAGTTTCCGAAAACCCACTGCCTGTCTCTGACCAGCTGGTGGATGTTGAAAGGCATCACAAGCAAGAAGAGCATATCTGCAATGGCCAAGTTAAGCACGTAGATGTCCGACACCATTTTCTTCTTGCATGCTGCCACCGCGTAAATAACCAGTCCATTAGCTATAACTCCAATTGAGCACATTATGCCGTAAATTGATGGGAATATATGCATGAAGGTGGTGATATCGATATGACTGTAAGGCGCCAGAGTTGAGTTCTGACATGACTGGTCAGTAAAGTTAAATGTTTGGTTATATGTACAAAGCATTTCCGTGTTATTCATCTTCAGATCTTCTGTAAAAATCGCCTCGTTGTGCAATTAAAGTGCGCACGGTGCGCGCTCCAGCCGTCGTCTGCTCTCCAAACTTGGGTTGGCAAAGTTGCGCACCGTCCAGCGCGTGTCCTCTTCCTGGAGCTGGACTCCCTCACAATGAATATGTGCTTTCAAAGAGAAGAACGAAAGGCTGACTATATGTGCAGTGATGCCCCCTGGACATGTTTATCTGTGGGAGCAAACTGTGTTCTGACTATTTACCGTGCGCATCTGCTGCGGCTTCACCAAACACAGCGCAAGCTTGAGCAGAGGCGAGTTCCCTCCCTTCTAACATCATTTGCTCGGTTGTGTAATGAGACAAGGAAATGAAATGAAAACACTTTCATCTGACAACACATTCTGACAAGTAAATGGTAATTAGGGAGAATACACTCTCACTGATGCTTCTTTAGTTTGAATTATCTCCCAATAAAAGCTTTTATCTTTAAACTTTACCCTAAACATTAATAAGAAACATAATCAAAATACAGTTCAGCAGATTTCAAATTGGTTTGATATGAAGAATACCAGCTCTTTATAGTAATGTAAAAACAACAACAACAAAAAAGTTCAGTGTTGGAGGCTTTGGCCATCACCATATTGGCAGCACCTGATTCTGTGTAACTCCCAGTTAATCCTAATGTGAGCAAAGCAGTGGTTAGAGAAGGGCATTCACCCAGTAAAGTTGGCATAAAAGAGGAAATTGTCCATCAAGACAAAACTGTTTTATAGCTGGCTGGAGTTAAGTTGGAGACTGACTCACTTTTGGAGCCAGTCCCAACTAGTCAAATGAGGAACTGTTTGTAGAAATATGTCAATCTTATGTACTATCATGTTAATGAGTAGGTTGTATTTTTTTTATAGTTTTTTTAATAGGTTTTTTTTTTATCAGAGGTTTGTTTGGATTGACTGACTTTTGCAGCCAACTAGCTTCTCCTGCTTGTAGATCATCTTGTTGGATCATTTCTGACGCACTGCTAACACAATAGAAATCCTGGGCGTTTGACATTGAAATGAATATACCACAGTGTTTTTTTTTTTAACTTTATACCTTGAGGCCCTAAGAAGATGAAATATTGGGAACTTTCAGTCTACACTATTATTATTTCGACACCAGAAGATTTATCTTCCTTCTTTTATTTCACTTATAACATACACATTTCCTGAGGACATTTAAATATTCTCCTTTGTTTTTCTTTAAATTATATTCATTTTAGCTTTAAGCAAATAAATTCAGCTTATCACTATGAATTAAATATTTAACGGCTAATAAGCCCCAAAGGCCATTGAGTATCAGAGATTTGATTTTTGTTCAGACATGGGCAAAGGCAGATCCAGAGTCTGAAGCTGTTCGGTACAGAGAGCGAGCCCTGCTGGGATCTCAGCACAGGTCAGCAGGAATATATTTAAGCTTTCCTCCAGCTGACTTCTGGTGCTGTTTGTTCATTCTCTGCCATAGCTCCTGTCTGTCCTTTCTGTGAACTAATGTTCAAAGTGCTCTATAATATAATTATACCACACAAGGTTTGACAGAGAATATATTTTGCCCATTATGTTCATCCAAAACACACCTGAAAACCCCTAAAATGAATTTCACTTTACATTCTCATCAAATGGGTGTAATTGGTTTCATCAAGAGCACAGATTCTATCTGCAAGTCAAAAATATGTTGAGAGACTGCAATAGATTTACAATTCAGTCCAAAATATGAGTTTCATTTTCTATAGGATGAATCATAGGTAATCTTCAGGCTCCCTTGTTTTTCACCACTGTCTCAGGAGCTAGCAATAATGATGAAAGAACCAGACAAAATAAATCATGATAAGCAGGCACTTGGATAAATACTTGTTATGGGACATGGAGCAGGTGGATACAGACACCTGTAACACCACCAAGAGATACAAAGGTTTACAAATACCCACTAAACAAGTGCATGTTAGCATTAGCATTTAGTCAAGTCATACCTTTGTTTCAGCTGTTAGCACGGATGTGTACAGTGATATATAGTTACATCCGGCAATAATATGCCACTAGTTTCATATCAGACACAGCCATTTGTTCATTCACCAAATCAGTTCAGGTATGAGTGTTAACTATAATGTAACTTATCGCTTTTTTTGTTTTTTGCTTGACAGTTGTCACTGAACAAGTGCAGGGCAGTTCACTCATCTGTAAGCTCACAGTAAAGTCCAGATGTATTGAACTGTCATGCATGTGACAGACAGAAGACACAGTGATGTGGGTTCATCAGCTCCCCTCCACAACATTAAACATTACAAAACTGATGTGTTCTCTGTCTTTTTCTTACCTGTTGAAGTTATATGGACTTTTTCATGTGACCACAGGATAGCAGATAATAATGTAACACCAGCTGTTCTCCATGTTGTGGATGGGTTGTTGTTGTAGCATACCAAGCTTGTGTTGTTAAAGCAATCAGTGATGTTCCCAGGTGGCATCCAGTGAAGTTTTCTGACTCAAGTCATAGTTCACTACATGTTGCCATTTGTGCTCTCAACATAGCAAGTAGAGACATGAGAAATTCTGATAAGTAGAAAATGCAGAAAGTTTCTCTTTTCTATTTGAGAGTCTGGCTTGATGACAGGCCAGGAGGGAGTGTGTCCATGCAGACATGTCTGGTAAGAGTTCATGCTGGTTTCTCAGTGAAGAAGAGAAATACAGTAGTGGTAAAGGAATAATGATAAAAACTCCAGCGTGAAGGGACTGATTGGATGCCAACGGCATGAAATGTTATATTCCACTGACAGCAGATTAAACCTCCTCTGATGCACATTAAGTTGAAGCTGTCAGATTCAGACTCAGTAAAAGCTCCCATTCTCTGGAAACTGTGGCATGTTTGCAGTAGGATGGTAAAGTCAAAATCTAATTTAATAATATAAATAACATTTCATCAGTTCAAAAATGCTGGCAGGCAGGTTGTTTCAGTTGTTGTTATGGATTCAGTTGAAAGTCTGAAATGACAGACTGACAGCAACATCTCAGAGAATCACACCATCTGCTGCAGGACTCTGTTCTTGTTGCTGCACATCACTGTTTGTCACAGACTCAATGTTTGGACACATTGTCATTCAATGGCATAATGGATAAAAGTATAACATAATTGCACAGTACTGTATGTTGCATGTTTTTCATTTTAATAGCTTGCCCTTCTTCAAAGAATCTCTTTGTTCCACATTGGTCTACACATCATGTGATTATCTGTGTCTTAAATGGTGCTCACACGCTATACATTAAAGTGACAGCAGAAAGATGACAGAAAACAGGCATGAGTTCCACCAACTGAGCTGCAGCAGGCTTCACAAAACCAAAGACAAAGATGGATTTTGCTATCTGTTCTGCTGGTATCATACTCATGGGATTATTATAAACTGCTGTGAGCTGAAGTTACCCTAAATCTGCTACAAATCTCCAGAAATGAGGAGAGCTTGTTTCTTTCCTTCAGCAACTGCCACTGTGTGCGCTGATGTGAGACGGGGTTAGTAGGGTCTTGCCTCCCACCTGCTCGCTGTCCGACAGATGAGGATGGTGCTTTGGGCCGGGTCAGTGTGAAGATGTGCACCTGTGCGACTGTGGATCAGCACACGACTTAGAAAAGAGCATTCAATAAAACTCAATGAGGAAGAATTGTGACTAAATGGGAGCTTATGGCAGTGTCAGTCTAAATAAAATACTGAAAGAAACTACAGAAATAGTGTAGATCTGGATCAAGAATTCAAGATGTTTTTTTTTTAAATTAGTTCTTACTAATAGTCCTGGATTACTTCAGTGTAACTATATACAATATATTTGCTGTCATTAATGGGATGATTTGCGCACAGCACTGGCCTAAGGACAATCATAAAAGCTGGAACAGATCACATAAAGGCTACAATATACTTGTATCATGAGGAGCAAAAACAGACAGGACACAACCCTTAAAGTGAACAGCACACGGAGAGGCTCTACTCTTCATAACAGTGAAGGCCAAATGCTAATTAAGTTTTGGCTTGTTATTGTTAGTAATAATTTGTTGGCCTTTGTTAAAATAAGCCAAAGTTCAAAATTTGTAGATTTGTATTCTAAACCAAGTCTGTTTTAAATGTTACTGAGTGTGCTGAAATTAAGCCATAAATAAACAATTAAACATACACTTAAGACTGCAGACAGAATGTTCAGCCCAGCCCACAAAACATCGCTGATCTCAAATTTCTGTCATGCATCATGATGAGAACTCATTATAGTGAAGAGTATAATTGTCTGTGACATTCAATTATTTCACAGGAGCATTAAGGAATTAGCACTAATTACCAGTGGGATCTTCTTACTCTGGCCCTTTTTTTATAGTTTTAACCTACTGCAGTAAAATGAGTGTTAACATCAGCTGGTTGATTGGTCTTGTGTTTTGATGGGGTTGTGACTACAATAGCTGAAAATGGCAGCAGCAGATGGGAATGCTTTACCCCTGTTTAATGTCTATTAAATGTCATGAAAGTATGTGTTTTGATGTAAACTGTGGTCTTAACATGTTACATAGTGTTTTAGCACCAGCTTTAACTAGTAGTTTTTAAATGCCTGACCCTAACAGTGAGTGAAAACAAAACAGTGTCTCACTAAAATAAAACTACTGTGTCAGGTGGTTCACCAAGATTTGCAGCTTTACTTGCAGGTCCCGTGATAAGATGTCTTTAGGCCCTAATCCCAGATATGCTTTTCTGACCAAAAGGCATAAACATAACCACATGTCATCTGCTGTGGCATGTGGTTAAAAGTGTTTGGAGGATGTTCAATATTGCGTGGTAAAAGTTATAATCTACAATTTTTATGACGTTAGTTAAATAAAATCAATGTGTTTGCCCATAAAATATGTGAAGTTTTTTTGTTATAAAATAGCCAGCAGTTTACAGGAATAAGTGATAGTTCGTACAGTAAAAATGTTTTGATACTTACTACTACTGTCAAATCCATAAAAACCACAAGTAGAGCTGTAGACCTACTTTAACCTGTACTCTTTGAAGCATCTGCCTGAAAGGAGACCTCTGAAGACCTATCATCATCATCATCAACAATTATTGAACTTCCATAAGACTGGAAGGGGTTACAAAGAAAAACAAAATCACTAAAACTGGTTCACATCTTTGTTTATGAGTCTACCATACACAAACCATATAGGAGGAAGCCACCGCTTTCCAAAAAACATGAAACAACGGTTGAATTGCATCATCCCAACCATCACAATGGTAAAGTACAGTGGAAGGAGTGTCATGATTTGGCCACTTTTCTGCCTCGTGGCCTGGACAGCTTGCAGGCCACAACGTAGCACAGTGACACTTGGGTGAATGTCCCAGTCAGAGCCCAGACCTGAATGTTGTGGAATGACCTCAAGAGAGCCGTTCACAACAGACATCCTAAGAATATGGCTGAGCTAGCGGAAGCGCTTGGTTGAGGTTTCATTAGTTATAAAATCCAAGGCCAACAGCACTGTGAATGTGTACGTGTACAATAAAGACATGAAATATTATAATTCTATTCTCTATCGATAATCTGTAATATTTCATCTGCATTTTATTTTGAGATATTTGTTATTATAGTGTGCTGAGTGCCTTCATTGTTCCAGTGATATTTCCCAGGGATTAATAAAGTACTTCTGTCTGTCTGTCTATTACACAGAGTATTCAGCAGAACAATGTGCCTTGCAGTATGAGGTCTGCACAGAGAGACGTTTCATATATCAGGTAAGCCTTTGATTTGATGCCTCTCACCACATTTCACAGACACTAAAACTGGTCGATAACTTGCCACAACAAATCCTCTCCTATCACATCAAAACACCTGAGAACATTCTGTGCTCTGTGGCCACAAACTGAGCCCACTGAGTACACACAAAGCAGAAACTGGTACCAAATAACTCGTAAAACATAACTAACAATTGGTATGCCTGAGGCCTGAAATTAAATTATGAAAATGTCCCTTTCTATCATGTGGTATATGCATAGCAGAAATGGAATGGACTTATGATTGTATGTTTGATCTCCAGCAGATGCCAGACAGTTGACATGTGGTAATTTAATGTGCAGATATGAGATCACAGAGGTCACAGATATACGTTTGCCTGCCCTGCATGTTGAGGCCACCAAATGCTCTTTGAAATTGTCTGTTGTTGTCACAGCTGAGCTCTGATTCAGAGAGAAAACATGAAGCAACAAAAACCAAACAGTAGTCTGCCCTGTCTACTACACAGTTAATAGTATCACATGGTTCAAATGTCATATGATTCTTTATGACGATAAGATAAACATCTCAATAAAAGCTCGGAGGCTTTGCTAATGTTTTTTTTTCTAACACCAAAAAGACACAACAGGTGAAACGAGAGCGCAAAACATGCAAAAAAGGCAAAAAATTGAAATGAAAACTCTACATTAATACAAAATAATGTATACCTTAATATACATTGTAATACAGTGTCTTGCACTGCACACATACGTGACTTACTGTTGACCTTTGGCTTCAGTGAAGCAAAACTAACAGGACAAGTTTCACAAAGGGTGTCTTTATGTTTTTTTTCTGACGTGTGATGTAATGTGATTGTGTTACTAATAATTGTGATATCTTTGCCCAGCATGCATAGATATGACTCTTCAGCTTGCTTTTTTTCAATCATCAGGGAAATGAGTGTTAAAACTTGAGTCATGCAGCACAACTTGATCTGATCATGGTATTTCTAATGATATAATAGTGTGGTAAATGTGATTCAAGGACAGTCAGCTAAGGTGACTGTATAGGCTTCAGTTTGAAAATGTTTCAATACCATCATTTTTACAAGAGTTAGA
>JAVQJX010204055.1:0-13951 GCA_036025115.1 Ambassis agassizii
ACTTAAGTTCCTACTTTTCTGATATGAGAGCTCTTTAAAGTTTGAGAGTCTCATGTGGACACAGCATTGTATATATAATCGTGTGTAACCATACAACATAAAGGTAGAAAACTTTTTGAAAGGGAAATGGTTAAAAAAAAAACACTTAACAACAACAGGATGAGCGGGTTTAGCACCATCATTTTTGGGGTGGATTTTGTTTTAAGAGCAAGGCTGATTGAGCCCATTATGACAGGATTGTATCCAGGCTTATAGAAAAAAACTTCAAGTGGCAGCCAGAAAAGTTGAAGATGAGATCTGTCTCATTGAATTCCAGTGTCTGACAGCATCCATGGCTCTCAGCATCCGGGCTGATGATACACCTTTTTAAACCATGTGAAGCTATTGTACCACAAAGCGAGGACTCTGGACAGCATTTCAGGCTTTTAGACTTCCTCACTTTGTCTCATACTTTTCCAGTTGAACAGACTGGAACCATTGTGTGAGGTAGATTCACATTTCATCATGCTCCTGCTCTTTTAAGGGTGCCGCTGTGAAATTTCTCTGTGAACCCATCTCATCAAGAGTGAGCTTGTCTCAGCTTGAGATTTGCACTGGTGAAATAAAGGAAAATGCTGATGCTATGCTAAAAACAAAACAAAAAAAAGAGAGAGAGAGAGAGAGAGAGATAAAAAGACAGAAGTAACATTCTGGTGAGAATGCAACAATAATAAGAAACTTCTATTGCAGGCAGCCGTGATTATAGATTTAAGAGAGTACACTATTAACAGGACTTATGTATGCGGTGCTAATTCCGTTCAGCTGGAAGACAGCATTAACAAGCCCGCTACAGAGTTTACTGTAAACCATACAGTATAAGCCCCAGTCAACTCTGCCTGCCATATGCATATTTCATGTACTGTGTCTCTCAAGGGTAGGTTAGAGGTCAAGTTTACACACTCTTTACCAAGACCTACAAACACACTCAGTGCTGACGGTTAGCCCAGAACCTCAAGGCAGGAAGAGAGAAAATCAGCAAGAAGCATGTGAAAGTGTGAAACACTGAAGATTCACATTTAAAAGCTCTGCAAATCTGTGTAAGACGCTACATGCTGTTATTTTTAATCATATGCTAACCGCTCACTCTGTCCTCTCCTCTAATCATTTTTTGTCCTCCATCATTTAACCTCCATCTTTTCTACTAAGTGATGAACATCAGTGGCATGCTGAGTGCAGGCAGTCAAAAAAAGCAAACAAAAAAAAATCAGAAATAACTAAGCTGTTGGCTTTGCCGTCATGTAAAGGACAGCAGGGGAAATGAAACTTTACTCCAGCTGTTAACGCAGTACAGCACAGTAAATTGTGGTTAGAGAAGCTTTTCAAGCGAAGCTCCAAATCCAATGAATTAATAAAACTACAAGCAAAAAGAGGAGTTGCTAACAGCGAGGCCTGATGGGTTCATACTTTTTAATCAGTGTTTTCTATGCATGCATTCTGTTTGTGTGTGTGTTTGTGTTTTTTTCAGGGGGTGGAAACTGTGTGTATGCATGCTTGTGCATGATGGATGTATGTTTCTGTGACCAGTTCCCACCCATACTCTCATGCAATATGGATATCTCTGAGTGCTCCGAGTAGACGAGAAGACTGTGTGACTGTGTGTGTGGAAGCAAAACCACAATAATGTTACGCAAGGCTACATCTCATGTGGAATGGTTTTACGGTACATGATTTGAAGTATACACTGTCATTCTGGGAGGGAACTGTGCAGAGGAAGTTCATGATATATGCATGAATTTAAATGAAGCATTGAAGAGATGCACACACTGAGCAGGGGTTAGAAGCAGGTTCTCACATAGTTCTGTGGCCAAACATACAAACTGTATTTGTATTTTTTGTTGGAGGTTGGAGAGATCCCAAATGCTAACCTTCACTAAAACACTCATGAGCAGTGATGCACAAACCCAGCTTTATATGCACACATCAGGGCAACATGAGTGACTGTGAAAATATTGGCCTTCAGTATGAAAAATTGATTAATGAAATGCCACATGTCATCATATTGGAAATCTAAAGCGTTTCAGCATGTGATTGAGGCAGAAATGACTCCATGATGTGACACGTGTGGCGAGAGAGAGAGAGAGAGAGAGAGAGAGAGAATGAGGATGGTTTTGTGTATCTTTTTGTGTGTCTTTGTGAGTGAATGCTGCCCTGTGTGTCGACACTTTGTTCCTGTGGAGATGCTGACAGTGTGTGGATGTTCTTTCTCCGTTTAATGAGCAGATCTCGGGATTAACACAGGGAAGATAATGAGAAACAGGATTGCAGGAAGAGACAGAGAGTGCCAAAACAGTTGTTGAAAATTTTCAGCACCCTGTTCGCCTGTTCACACTGTATTGGGTTTCCATGACCTGTTAGTGGTCCAAAAAAAGGCAAGCTGAGCAGATGGAATAGTTACCAGCTGGCTACACATGCCCGTTATGACATCAGTTTCTGTAGCTTTGCGAGAAGGCCGATTTACCCCAATTTTCAGTCACTTTGATTGTTTAAGCCAAATGTGATGCAATCATGTGCTGTAGCTTAACTCAAGTATCTGATGTGCATTAAAAATAGACAAACACAAAGTGAGTAAGATACAGTTTGCACCTCTCGTCTTCATCAGGTCAAATTAGCTTCATAAAAAAAACTGGAAATGCTACTATATGCAAAAGCTAGAAAATTTCATAAACTTCATAAACATTCGGTGCAAACTTCTATGTTACTAAGTAACAAGGATGGAACATCCAACAGTGTAACACTGTAAACACTCCCTCATTCAACCTCTGCATAATAGCAAATTAAACCTACCCCCTCACCATAAAGGTTGAAACAAGTTGCTTCTCCAAGTTGCCAGGTAACATGTAGGCAACAGCAAAACCTTTTTTTTATGGTCCACCTGCAACATCTAAGAGATATATCAAACGCTGTGACTTTAATATCTGAGTCTGAGTAGCTGAGTAGCAAAATGTTTTCACCTGACGCTTTCATCTCTTTGTTTTTTTTCCCCCCCACCTCGCTCCTTACAGAGCTGTCCCTCAGGTCTTAATGCATTGAGATAGATTCCTTTAGATCACGGCCACACAGTACAGCACAAGCTTCACAGAACAAATTCTACACTAATCCCTGTATTGCTTAAGGGCTACAAGCCAAGGAGTAAAGATGGCATAGCACAATTCCACAGTCCACAGATGAATCTCAGCAGGAGAGAAAATGAGTTACTATCTTTTTTTTTTTTTACATCTGCTCTTTTCTTTGGCTCTGTGTAAAATATATGTGTCTCTAAACTTTAACAATCCTCTAAGCAGACAAATGTGGGCATAAACACACACATATACAGGCACTGAACTAACACACACATGCTGGCATTTCTTCCCTTCATTATTACTTGGTGGCATTTCCCACATTCGTCCACTTAGTGTAGCTTTGCCTGACTCTGCATCGTCTGTTGTATGTGTGTCCAAGCGTGGGTTTAATCTGAAGGGTGGCAAAGCTGGACCAAAAGAAGAGATGGGAATTTGATAGAAAACTCTACAACCTGACAGATGGATGGAAACAGTTGGAAGGAAACTGAGTGTGTGTGTGTAGGTCAGCGTCGTCACACAGAATAAGATAATCACCTTCTTCTAATGATGTGGTCGCTCATTGCCGGGGGCAACCACAGCCCACACTGGTCTGATGTTGACAATCACTACATGCGCGCACACACACACACACACACACACACACACACGCCAGACATACATCAAGATGCTCACAACCATGACAGCCAATTAATGAGAGGGATGAGATGGAAGAGCAGCGAGAGAAAGAGGATGAGAGGAAGATTCAAAATTACAACATTCCTCACTGTCAAAAATCTTAGCGCCACTTTGCTCCTATCCGCTAATTAGTGTTTAGTTGTCCCTCATTTTCTCTCTTTTTTTCCATATCTCTCTTTCTTTTTCTCTGCTGGGTGTAAATGTAGGTCGTTTTGACATTTGCAGTGCAATTGTAGCCTTTCCAGACTTTTCTCCTGTTAATTAGTATAAGCTGAATATACTCGGTGTCAGAAAAACGGTTGTTTAAATTCAGATGTTGTGATTTACATAAGAAAAACATGCAAAACACAAGCATTTATTTGTTTTTCCTGCTTGTCCATACAGGTTATGTGTGTAAACATGTGCAGCAAGAGACTCCCAAAGCAGCTGTGACAGTGCTGGCCTTTAGCAAAGCTCCATGTGATGGAGTGTCTTACATGCATCCCCTGATATGGGGAATATTCAGTCACAAAAGTAATGCTTTGACTCAACATGACACTCGTACGTGTCTTCTTCTTTTGGGTGTGTGTGTGTGTGTGTGTGCATTTGTCACTGAATTTCCTTCCTCCTCCTCTTCTTAAAGGTCACCAGATCACTTGCTTTTACACAAAATGGGCACTCTCTCTCTCTTCAAATGAATACAGAAGAAAAGATATGCAACCAATCGATTTTGCCTGTTATATTGTAATTAGACACACAAACCTATGCGCATTATGCAAACAGGAATATGCAAATTGAAGCAAAGGGAGCCAGTCTGTGATAAATGTTACGCCCAGTGTTGTTGTTTTTTTCGTGTGTGTGTGTGTGTGTGTGTGTGTGCACAGATGATTTTAAGATAAATAAACTCCTCTCTTGTTTATCATCACTTTTTTCTCTGTCTGTTGCTCACCTATGGAAAACATTTATCAAATTTAAACAACATATATTACTGTCTAATGTCCTGCTTTTTCTCCATCTCTCTCTCTCTGATTCTCTCTCTTTGCCTCATCCTTATAGCCTGTCATTCTAATGAGGCTGTTTGATGCACTTTTTGATGATGTGTCCTTTTCCGTGAACATCATCCTATCCTTCTTTGAACGGATGTATTTTAAACTCAATTAGCACCTGTGTGCACACACATACAAAAATAATACACACAAAGCTAATACACACTGCCACACACATATGTGCACGCATCTAAGTGGTGAAGCTAATTTGCCAGAGCGGACCTGAGTGAAAGGAATAATGAGGCTTTGATGACTTCACCTGAAGCGACTAGCTCCTCGCTGGCATCAACTGTGACCTCAGGGTGACCCCTACACTTTGCTCTGATTCCCTCAACCCTTCAGCTTCCCTGAGGAAATTGGCTCTCCTGATTGGTTGGAATTTACTGTGCCAGATAGAGAAGGTAGAAACCACTGGTGAAAGGAAAGGAAAGCAGAGGAAACACTTTTTAACTGCCATTTGGATTCACTCAGAGGAAATCTTACAGCTTTTTTTTTTTTTTTGGTGAAATCCAAAGTACACTTGGAAGTTGGCTTGTTCATTGAAGAAGTGACTCTCTAAAGTGATGATTGAAAGACAGCTGAAATGTGATTCAAGATGTTCTTTTAACTAAGAGGCACAAATGGAGCCAACATATGCTAAACGTCTTGCTTGTTCTCACGCAAGAAAAAAATTGAAGGAGATAGAAATGCAAAATATTCTGAAGGAAATTTGTACACTTCTGCTGAAAATCTGCCTGTAACGAGGCTGAGTGTTTCTATGGGAGCTCTGGTCTCTGCATCACCAAGCACTGAAAATTGAAGTGGATGGTTTAAACAGAGCTGAATGAAAGTACACAACTTCTATTTGAATTTTTCTTCACAATACAGAACTCGATTCACTCGAATCACCAGCCCCTAGAGGCAGTGGGGTGAACTGCAGTTTTTTATTTTTTATTTTGCGACGTCATTTCTCAGTCACAGAGGTTGTCGGTTTGTTCAAGTGAACTCGGATCACAGAATATCAGTACAGCACCAAGGCTGACCTTCTGATACTTGTGAAATAAGAGCTAAATGAAACTAGATCCACACAGATGCATGCTGAAAATACACATGCATAAACACATTCTCAAGTGACCGTTGGTGACAAGTTGTAAGGATGTCATTGGCTGGCACCCTGGTGTCATATTACCACCACCACTAATGGACATCTTATTCAATGCCTCGAGTACCGTCTTTGTGAAATGACCTCTCTGTGTGCATTCAAACACACACAATTGCAAATAAATGCATTTATGAATGCTCACACAATGGGGCAAAACAGCACGCATCATTCATTTCTGTAATCAGTGTGCCGTCAGTATATTTGTCTAATGATCCATAGCGCATTAGCAAGCTTGAAATTGGGTTTCGGGTGAGAAGACATGGATAAAAAATTACATTTAAGGAATCAAACGCGTGCATGCACATTTTGAATGTGTTCTAACATACACACACATACACAAACTCTTACACAGGTCTGACTGGGAATAATGAGAAAGATACTGATTGCTTGAATGCTCTCAGACATCATTCCCACTGTAATATTCACAAGCAGCTTGTTGTTGTTGTGCATCTTAGTTATAACGTAGTTATTCTCCAAATTGCCCACATGCAACTATTGAGGAAGGGGCAAATTCGGTTGATGTGCTTTGTTGACATCATCTGACTATCCTTGTGTCCTAGACAAGTCCAACAGTGTTACTCCAGTAAATGAAGAGGCCAAGCGTTGGCGGAGAGGTTTAAGATGTACAAGTGGAAGGCAGAGAGAGTGTAAGAGGAGTGAGTAGGAGAGGGAGAAAGATTGATTGACAGCAAGCGAAGGAAGAAGAAACAGTCACTGCATCCAGCTGCTGCCAAGGAATGACCTGATGAGAACCAAGGGATCCTTAAAAGTCAAGGGAGAGATGGGTAAGAGAGAGAGAGGGTAGTAGATGAAAAATGGTGAGCTGTCAGGTGAGAACTGGAGGGAGAGCTGAGTGTTTTGCCCTGACCACAGAGAATATGTGTGTGTGTGCACCCATAAAGATACATGACCGTGAAGCAAAGTACAGCTGCATCTGTCCGTGCTCCCCCAGACACATATGGGCAGTACAGGCAAGCTTTCACACACATGACCCGATGTAACAATGATATATGATTTACCTGTATAAAAGCTAATGAATCAGTTAGACGATTTAGCCCCTTCTTTTTTTTCTTCCTCGGTTTTCCTGTAACATCTCATCCTATCTCACTATGTCCTTATCCCACTTTTTTACCTTCTCTTCAACCAGCTCCTGCCCTTCTGTCCTCTCCTGTTCAGCTCATCGGGGCTGCTTCTGATTTATGCGCACAGCTCTGTGCTCTGCATATAGTTTCACATGACTTCTGTACAGTCAGTAATGTCTAAAAGCCATTATGGCAAGAAATAAGAGAGTTTGTTTAGCATCTAGGAAATCCATACCACCACCCCCCCCCCCTCCCTCTCTGATGGCAAATCCTTGCTATGATCACCACTCTATCACAGACTAAAAAAAAAATAGGACATCCTCATAGATAAGCCTTGTGCTCCCGAATGCCTGTGTCACCATGTTAATGAAGAGTGTAAATTGAATTCACAAGATTTATTATGCATGATGCAACCATCCAGTAAAGCAGGCTTGTATGAAACCGTTCCTACATGTCTTTCCATTTCTCTGAAGTGGTCATCAAGTCAAATAATGTCTGCGTCAAACTAGCTGATCTTCTAATCATAGCATTTCCATTGGCATGACTGAGACCTTTGACTGACCTGTGCGAGCATGCCGGTCCCTCTCATCAGAGTAGACGATTCTTCATTTACCCGCAAAACCTTTTGCATCTTACTTTAACTGCCTTTCATCGCCTGCATCTGCTTTCATACATCACAAGGGAGCATTCCTCCTCTCTTTGTTCTCGTCTCTATCTTTGTCTCTGCCTGACGCATCATCTTACTTGCAGTTTAATCGAGTCTCTTTCATGAGTCAGGTTTTTAATGTATATGTGATTTCCAAGAAATGTTATTAATATGATCCTTATAGTGTACGTATGATTATAATAACCCTTGCATCTTACTGGAAGATATATATTGGTCAGAGGTGTTAACTGCACATTGAGTTGGAATGAAGAACATCAAAACAGTACTGTATATAGTATAAAGTGGAAATACATGCAACTGTTATTCGACATTTTTTTCAACTCTGTTAAGCTGATGGAAATCCCCTATAGGGTGTTTGCAGAGCCAAAGTCAGTGTTCTGTTAATAGGATCTAATTGGAAATGGCTGGTGTTAAGGAAGTTTCTTGGGTTGTATGAACCTAATCCTGTGGAAATCCCTGAGAAGTTATTAAAAATCTATGCTATGTCCTAAATGTAGGGCACTGGTTTGTAAATGGAACTAAGCTTTCAAACTCTTGGGGTTTAGTCATTGCTTTAAAGTTCAAAATACAGTGCTTGGAAACTAATGGTTGGCTTGAACAGAAAATTCACAAATATTTTGTATTCGTACTTAATAAATTCACATTATGTTCATCAATCAACTCATTAAAAGGGTGGAAGGAATTCCTGCGGTCTATGATTGGATACACACATTTTCTTCTCTAAGCCTAAGGTTAATTCTTCTCATGACAAATGCAGTTCTGTCATTTTCATTGCCCTGGGATGTTCGAATAAAAATGTCATTGTTATAATAATAGCTAGAGATGATCGCACAGCTTATTGACTGGTGAGAAAGAATGATTTTATCTTTTAGCTCAATATGTTACCACCCAGTGTATTTAAGGGTAAGAGTTCAATGTTATCTAGCAGGCTACAACTAATAAAATCACAAAGATGAATAAGAATAAGCTTTTGTCAATGACCTTCTGAAATGTTGAACCAGTGATTAAAAATATACCAATGTTGTTATCAGAAATTGCATAAATTCTCTGAGAGAGATGGAAAACCTGCCTGGCATCACAGAGGTTTTGCTCACAACACTTAAAGTACTGTAAATTGTCACGATGGTAACCAAGCAATGTGTGTTTGATATTGTGAAAGTGTTATTTTTAACCCTAACCAAGTAGCGTTAACCCTCACCCAGGGAAAAAGCCTGCGTTTAACATCGACATTTCTTCCACCTTTCTCTTTATCGTCTTTATACTCCCTCACCTAAACGATCATGTGTGCGAAATCATTAGTAGTCAACCTGCTCTGAGGTTTATTTATGAGAAAGTCTTGTAAAGAGAGGTGGAGCTGCGGCGCTGACTGTTCTTTCTGTGCTCCCTTTTTCATGATTGTGGCGGTCAGGGCCAGCCTGTCCACTCCTGACCTGGTATGAACTGGTCTTGCCGCTAAGCCCTATGGGGGATGCTTGGCACATGTCTGGCCCTAATTAATGCCCCTACTGCAGCTTCTTGTTTGTAAGGGAGATGAAGGGAGAGAAAGAGAGAGAGAGAGTCAGTCAAGAGGGAACTATCAAATATTGATTGTATTTGCATAAATAGCCGCAGTTGTTTAAAGGCCTGCATGACCCCACTTGCTAGCTTTGCACTCTGTGGACAGGGAAAGGGGGGGGGGGATAAAGAGAAGCTGAATGAGGAAGAAAAGAGGCGATTAGAGTCAAGAGAAGGATCCCGCAATGCGACAGAGCGTAGGCCTCTTAATCTAGCCATCCCAAAGGCTACGTCGCTACTTGTTCACTTTGTAATTTGCACCCATTATTGCCCCATTAGTGAGTCCAGTGTAGTAAAGAGGCAGAAAATAATGATGGTATCTGTTAAATTGGTCATCAATATAATAGATAAAACACAGAAGGAGGAGAAGTAGTCACTTCAGTTGGACTCTTTGTGTCGGTGGTGGCACTTAATAAATGTAGCCTTTGAAGGGGCAACGGAGTGAAGAAAAGCAGAGGAGAGAATCACCTTCTTCCTCTCTTGTGTAGCTTCCCCTCATAGCAGCTATGGTTGTCTTAGCCACAGTACTTACTGAGATGACATAGTGAACAGGTGGAGGAACTATACTGCATGTGATACTAAAAATTGTCATCCAAATGCAAAGAATAGAATAGAATAGAAATAGAATCATACTCTATTGATCCCCGAAGGGAAATTAGAATGAATCAGAGTGAGTCAATGCACTTAAAAAAGTGTCCATGAGGACATTTAGGATTTACTGTTAACTGAGCTGTAGCCCTCTCTGCAGTTTTAGAGGTTATGCAGAGGAGACTTTGAATCCCACAATTGCTGCCAAATAACAGTTTTCAAATAAATTTGCTTATCCAACTATGCAGAATGTAAATAACGCAGGGAAAAGCTACACTAAGTGTTTTAGGCATTTGCTTGGCAAACGAAACCACTAAACTATGAGAGTACTGACTAATCACACTGTGAAGCTTCACCCATACACTGACATACATACATTTGACAAGAATATATCACTTCCCACTATTGGCTAGTAGAATTTCAAATACTAAATAGCCTAATAATTGGGTAAACATGCAGTTACTGCTGTACTAACTGCACACTGAGCATCAGATAGCCCACATGCATAAAATGTCAAAAACAAGCATTGATTTCAAAGCTAGTGAATGAATTTGCATTGACTATGTCTAGCATTATGAGCTGACTTGAAGTTTCTCATTTGTAATACGATGCATTTATGAACTGTGTAGTGTGTCTTTTGGCAGTAGCTAGAAACTGGTGGGCAGATGAAGCCATTAGTATGCAGGATTTTGTGAACTCAAACAGATGAGGCCATGCTTTACCTGCTGCACAGCACACATATGTTTCATCTGTGTGTGTTTGTGTTCAACTTCATATACTGCGTATTAGGGAGTTAGCAGAGCTGATCAGTGTCCATGCTGAGGGCTTTGTCACAGCTGACCTATATTAGATGAAAGCAGCTGGATCAGTGGCCTGCAGGGACAGCAAAAGAGTTGTGTTCTAATTATCTCTGCAGCTAGCTAGCGACACATCATACCCCCGCATGCACACACGCACACACGTGCATAAGTGTGCATACATACACACACTTTTCAACAAATCAATGGGAACTAGCATCTGCCATGCTCTGCTTGATGAGCATCAGCAACAGATCCTCCATGTAGGGATTGGCTAAAAAATACATCACCTCATGTAAAACCATGCATATTAAAGTCCTTTGGTCTCTCAATGCAACTATTCTACTAAGCAAAATATAATTACCAGGTGGTCACAGCTAAAATGAAATCAGTCTCTTGTTGTGGCAACTGGGAACACCTCTAGTCATCATTGCAAGATAAACTCTGTAAGAGTGCAGTCTGTACGTTGTCCGCTGTTTCCATGGAAACCCAAACTAACACATGCTGAGAGTGTGCATTAGACATAATGAGGCACAGAATGACAGAAACAAAAAACCCAGGGAGCTAATGCTAACAGCTAACACTAATCACTGTACTAATGCAAATGGAAGGGTAATAAAGCATGTGTGCACCCTGTGGCACCCTCTAATGCGACCGCAGTTAGCTTACTAGTATTTAGCATTCAGCTCACACAGACGCGTGTTATTGCACAACAGTACAGTCTTGCTTTTCTCTTATTATCACCATGTGAATGTACACAGGTACTATAGAGAAACGTGTTGTCAAATCAGGTGACACCCTCACAGCATTGGCTTGTGTAAGCCTCAGTATGTCATTTTTTTTCTTCTCTAAAGTTGAAGTGATTTCACACATTCTCTTACCTTTAGGAGGTAATTGGGTGCAGCACACACTCAATTAAGCTGTTAGCCTCTTAGTCATCCTCTTTCTTCTGCCTCTTCTTTCCATTCCTCTCTCACAACCCTTTATTTACATGGCTAATTTCATATCTCCACTGTTCCCTCGCTCTCCTCTCATCCTCCTGTCGTCCCTTAGATTGTGGCTCCAGGGCCTACAGTGCTTTGAACAGGGGAGCTGAAGTGTTAGCCTGGCAGTAAGGGGAGCTTCCTGTTTTGGGACCAACAGGCACAGCCGTACATTTTCCACCACATTGCAGGCACCGCCGGGGACCCATTTGCAGGTCGGCGCTTACAGGGAGGGGTGCTTTTCCCTGTAGAGAAATGAAAAAGAAGCAGAGCTGAATGCTTCCTGTCAGGTATGATAGCATTGGCACAAACTTTCCCTAATCTTTCTCTTTCTCTTTTTTTCTGCAGAGTCATTGGTACTGGGTAATTTTACTTGTCTTTTTCTACCTGAAGACATGGAGCACCGTTTCCTGATGAGACTGTGGTAAGTGTGCACGATCACACATGCACATACAGTAAATTCAATTCCTGCAGCTAGTCACCAGTACCTACACATAAATCCCACGGCTGTCTTGTGCGTCCTTGAAATCCATCCCCCTGAGGAGTGCGGAAGTGGAACCTCTCAAGGATTAACCCACGTCAATGAAACAGCCTTAAGAAAGTGGGAATCAGAAGAGTGCGTCTCACTCTGCTTCATGTCTCGTGTTTGATTTTGCATTTAACTCAGCATTGACTGAGTTACTCCTCTGTAGGTGTTTTGCTTTTGAAGCTGTTGCACACAGTGATGTACAACAGTACATGCAATTGATTGCAATGTACGTTGAGGTGACAACATTTCAGGCTGCTGGACTTAGTTTTTTGGAAAATCACAAATGAAGAGAGTGAAATATAAAGAAAGAAGGGAAAGATGTCAGACAAGTACTAAGTGGCACAGTAGTAAAGCAAAAAATAGCAGGCAGGGCTGACCGATTGTGCTGTCCCGAGGTTGTACTACTATTCTTAGCCTCTGTCTCCTCCTTCCCCTCCTTCTCTCCTCCCTCTTTTCTCTCGAGTCCTGTGTTACTGACATGACGTCAGTCCTCTACAGCCCATCTGCTGTCTGGAATTACTCTGGATCCATGCACTGTTTCTAATTGGCTATAACACTTAACTGTGTCCCATCCACCTACATCTCAAACCATTTGTCATTTTATTTATTTATCCTCCCTGTTCACCCACTTATCCATCACCACCTCAGCTCATTCAGTCGTACACTCCTCTTTTTTTGTAGAGATTTACCAGACAGTGGAGCTCTGAAGCTTCACTTAATTATAGCTACAGAGAAACCACTTAGACACTAAATGCCCTGCATGTGTGAGCATTTCCTCTGACGGGATTGAAGGGTAGGATGGATGGTGATGTTCTGTACAAGTAAAAACACAGATGCATCAAAATGTGGCAGCAAGAACTAGAAAGCCTTAATGTGGCCAAAATAATGTGCACTGTTGCCACAGTGATCTATCATGACTGACAGTGCTGTCAGGGTGAATAGAGTGTACTGTATATTCATTTCTGACAAGGTGATATGTGGGCATTGTAAGAAATAACACACATTAAGTTGCTGTTATACAGTAAAAGAATATAATGGACTGAGGCTGTCCACTTGAAGAAGTTTCCTCAGAAATACTCAGACCGAAACAGCTTTTCACAGCATCACAGAGCAGAGAGACAAACTGGATTTATATTCAGCGATGTCTCATTCACAACAAGATGACAAATGTTTAAGAAGAAGACGTGCTACATCCCTCAGAGTGGCATGATATTAGTCATGGGTGCTGACCAATCACAGTGATAGGAGGTTTTTACAGAAATACAGTGACTGTGGATAATGTATCATATTATAGTCCATAAATTATATTTTTTGCTGAGCATTCTGATGAATATAATAAGTAAAGGCCAGTAGATAAGATTAGCAACAATGGCTGTAAATAACATCCACTGGCTATAGTTGTATAACAAAATGTGTAATCAGTCCGGAGTGAAAGCAGCAGACCGTGAGGGGCCTTTAACTGCCAGCTACCAGCCAATCAGAGGTGATCTATTTACTCAATGGAATGGAATATTGGGTTCTGTGAGTTTTTACATGAATGATGAAAGGTTTTATTATTGAATTTTGTTCCAGATGTTTATGACTTCCGTGCAAAAGAGAAGACCAACCACTTTTTTCTGCAATTATTTAGTTGTGCTAACAGCAGCTTGACATCAATCAGAAGTGCAATATTTACTTCAGCAGGTGTCAGTTCATGAAACATGACAACACTCCACCAGAAGCTTTTAATTAAAGTCATGTGAGATGTGTTTTTCAGAGACGAGCCACTTTCCTTAATTTTTTTTTTTTTTTCACTGCTTGCTTAACTGAATG
>JAVQJX010204079.1:0-11247 GCA_036025115.1 Ambassis agassizii
TTATTGTACTAATGGAACTGATTAAGAGCACCAGCTTGTTCCTTTCAACCATTGTAAATGTTTTGGGATATACATGTATGTTGATAAGTCAGTTGTTAATTGTACACAGTTTAATGGGGAGGTGTGGTGGGGCAGCAGGGCTTTAAAACCAACTCTGGACATATGTTGAATAAGTTTTATCTTTTTCTTTCAGGCACCCACAGCAACGTTTGAAATGTACATTTTTTTTATAATACAAACCTAAAAATCTAATTTTGAGCTTAGCTTAACATTTTTGAGGTGGGAGAGAAAAAGATGCTTCTTGCAGCATTTCTCCTGTTCCACTGGAAACCTGTTCACATTAAATTAAGTGTACCAGTTGCTTTGTTACAATAAATAAATGTATACATAATGCTTGGAGTAATTTGATCACATTTGACCACTTCAGCTGCAGCTAAAAACCCACACAGGGCTCTGTCACTTATAGGCTTGCTGCCAGAGTCAAGTGGTTACTTTTATATAAAAACATGCATGTCTTTATAGTAATATATGAAGGTATTTTGTTGCTTTGGCAAGTTAGAATATGAACTTTTGGATCATCATCCCTACATATGGCAGCGCATGTTCCTGCTCGGCTGACTGCACACTTCCAGGAAGTGGATGGTAGCAAATTTTAAGAAGGGTATTTTACAGTTTGTTGTATAAATAGTCATAAGTAGCTACTAATGTGACATTTTACTGTTTAGCTGTGTTCTGTTACGTATCTCTCCCGCATCTCACTGCAAGTGGGTTTTTAAATAAACAGTTTCTGTCTGACTCAGGTTTAAACAAAGCTATTCCTAGTGTTGCTTTATTTATCTTTATTTGAGGTGCCTGCTACTGTTTGCAACTACTCATAAGAAACAACACGTCATTAGGATGCCCATTAACTAAAAATATTTACGACAAATATAACTGATTGCTGATCAGGGCAGTCATGATAAGTTTTTAAATTTTACAACGCAGGAGAAAATAATGAGAAATTCTGTCGCTATTTCCCCACCAGTTTCGAAACTTGAAAAATCATACAAAACAGTACACAAATAATACTAACAGAGGTGAGATGAATAAACTTTAAAATACGTGCTAAATGCTGCTGTTTGTCATTTTAGTGGACCATATCTTCCATCATTTGAACAAAGCCTGTGTCGTGTTAGGTGAACCACCTATAGGTGGCAGACAGTCCCACTAAATAAATAAATCATGAACTGGACTGATTGAGCTGCCTTGGGAGCCGAATTTTCCGTCATTGAGACGGCGTTATGTTTGATAACAAGGTATTGTTAGAGATTCTTTGTAATTATTGAAGGCCCCAGGAAAAACGCCGTCAGAAATGCGTTAGCACGTTAGTACTTCCGGTTCCTTTGTCTGGAGTTCACTGTTTTTTTCCGTTTAACACTGAAGTAAAGTCTGTGTTTAGCGCGGATCATGAAAAGCATATGTTTTCTTCTGCGACGCAAAATACGCTGGTATATTTTAAACGTGTGCTTGTCGTAAACAATAGCCTGGTTTAATCCAGACTACAAACGCCATCAGGCTGTTTGGAGAAACAGCGGAAGTTTTTTTTTTTTTTTTTTTTTAGAAACAGCGGAAGTGACGTATATTTATTTCCTGCCTCTCTGTAACCAGGGTAACGATGGGTTTGTGTAAAATGGCTCCATCAGAGTTGAACGCTGAGAGGCAGAAAAACGCAGCAAACACATGCACCATATGTGCGGCTTAGTTCTTATTTCTTGCCCTTTGTCTAAAAGAGACTAGTTAGAATGTTTACCGACGAAGCCACGAACCCAGTCAACATCCAGTCACTGTGGAGGAAATCTCAGCAGTCGACGCAGGAGTCGGTATGTTGGAGCAACAGCTCATTTCACGCAACGACAATGTATTTGTATCTACCATCCCTACAAATTAGCTACTGCCCGAAGGTGACACAATTCATGTTGCGTTCATGTGTTCCTCGGACACATAACTTCTCAAATGAGGACCTGTTAAAATCTGGTTAAAATGTAATGAAAACAGTATGAAACAAGTGGTACTTTTTCTGTCTTTGTTGCTTTGGACCACTTCAAAGTGATACAGATATTTTTTGTACAAACAGTCGAACATAAGTGTAAATAAAAAAGAAGAAAAAAGATAGTTTGTGTTTGTTGGTGTTTTCAGAAAAGCTGTCAGACCAGAGCGGTGCACATTGCAGAGGCAGAGGTCCAGACTGTGTGCACTTCCATCAGTGGTACTCAGACAGAGACACAGGACCAGACAGCAGAGCAGCTCTTTCATCCAAACTGTGATGAGACGGAGCTACCCGGCCTCCGGGACTTCCTGCTCCAAGTTGAGGACATGGTCATCAGAGAGTTGGTGGGAAATGCCAGTAGCCATGCCTTTGATGGGTTCCAGGCCAACTGGGAAGATTACAGTCTGCAGGTGAGCAGGCGCAAATTAAGCAGATGATTTCTGAGGCATGCGAAAGGCTTTAAAACCAGAGGAGCAACAGGAAGTACTTGTTCCTGATAAACCATTAAATGGACACATACGGAGTTTATCTACACTGTGTAAAAGTTTAAGGTTGATCACATTTCTATTTCATGTTTCCAGGTTTCACGTCTCCATTGTTTGGAACATCCCAGTGCCAAAGAAAAAGGTCTTCATGTCACCAGTGTGTCCTGGAGTTGTACAGGCGCAGTAATTGCCTGTGGATATGGTCGGTATGTTTCACCAACTAACATAAAAGTATGCTATAGGTGTGTGCCTAAAACATAAACACAAAGCGGTGGGACAAACCATCCTGTTCTCAGTGTGGTGTTAGTATGGCTCATATGTGAATTTTTGTTGTGTAGGATCGATAATGGAGACTGGAGCACTGAGAGGTCCTGTGTTTGTACCTGGAACCTGGACCGCCGAGGCCTGCGCTCCAAACAAGCTGACCTGGTCATTGATGTTCCTACAGCAGTCACAGCACTTTGCTTTCACCCGAGCCAGCCTGCTCTCATTGCAGGTACACCTTCACTTCAGCTGAAAGTTGAACCAACGCCTTTCTGAGGCAGATGAAAAATGATTTTGTAGAAAATCATTAGGATCATCATTCATGATGATTACTGAGAGATCTATGCACACTTTCTGTCAAGTGTAGAGGAAAATGTTTCATGTTTTTCCATGAGGTATGTGATCACACAGGTGTTGACAGTCAGTATAAACCATTGTGTGTGTGATGCTGCGGCTGCAGGAGGCCTGTACAGCGGAGAGGTGGTAGTCTGGGACACCAGTCGGACTCAGGACCCTGTTCTGGCTCAAACAGGGATGTCTGCAGACAGCCACAGAGAGCCTGTTTATCAGGTGAGCAGCCACAGTCTGAAAGAGTAATACTGTGTTACAGAGTCATTTAAATCTATTTTAAACCCTGACGCTTTGTGTGTGTAGGTTGCTTGGGTGCCTCGGGAGAAGAAAGGAGAGTTTTGGGTGCTAAGTGCCAGTTCAGGAGGAAGGGTGCTGCTGTGGATGGTGGACTCAGATCAGGGCAGATTTGTCCTGAATGCTGCCTATGCATTAGTACGACAGCAGGTTCCACACAGCAGCAGCAGTAGCTACAAGGTGAGGCTCAGGAGGACTGGAATCTAACTAAAACTTTCTGATGTGTTGATGTACAGAATAAATCAGGCATAACTGGAAGATTTTCAACTGTGATCCTGGAGACGGTATACATGTTAATGTTGACTGGAACTTGTTTTGATTGGTGTGGGACATTGAGTTTTCCCCCTCAGAGGGGTGGATCTACATTCATGGCCTAGGAACACATACAGGGCCACTTCTATTTGTATTAACTGGCTAAGATGCCAGTTAGCCTTAGAAGAAAACGTCATAGTTCAGAGATAATTGTGAATTTGTGATCCTTTTGTATCACCCATAGGCCCGTGGCAGCAGCAAAGTTGGTGTCACCTCCCTGGCTCTGTCTCCATGGGACCCTGACACCTTCCTGGTGGGCTCTGAGGGCGGCCTGTTGCTCAGATGTTCCTTTTCCTCCCAGACTCCAGCCGCAGTGGTTTCTGAGGGCCAGAGTGTGACACTGAGAGCCCCAGCAGTGTTCTCATTCAGACCTCGAAGCGGCCCCATCCACTCAATTCACTACTCCCCTTTCCACAGGTGAGAGTTGTACATATGCTGACCCCAGGATTGTTATTTAAGTGATGAGCATTTGTTCCATAGGTAGCTGTCGTCTTGTGGTGTTCACAGGAACCTGTTTGTGAGTGCTGGGACGGATGGTCTGGCTCACCTCCACTCACTGCTGCAGGCCAACCCGATTCTCTCTCTCAGGGTGTCAGAATCTTACGTGTTTCAGGTGCAGTGGTCCCCAACCAGACCGCTGGTTTTTGCCGCAGCCACCAGTCAAGGTACATGCATCATTGACTGCTGCTCTTTAATATTTATTCCTAGTAACTTGTGACTCATACTCAGTATCTCCTTCCCAGGTGAGGTGCAGATTTTCGACCTGGGCTGCAGATCTTTGAGGCCCGTGGCCACCATTGAGCAGGGAGCAGCAGGTGAAGCTGCAACTTGTTTGGCTTTTAACCAGCAGAACCCTCACCTCTTGGCAGTGGGGAAAACAGATGGGACAATCAGCATTTGGCAGCTCAGTGCAGATTTGACGGAGCAGAACCCCAGAGAGAGCAGCCAGCTGGAGCAGATAGCCAATCAAGTGGCAGAATGAGACACTTTTCCATGGACAGATGAAAACTGACTCATCACAACTGAATTGCTTTGAATCACTTTTACAAGTATGGAAATTAAATAAATACAGGAGCGCTTTTCCAGTTCTAACCAGTCGGGTTTATTAAAGCACACTGCAGTTGTTAAGGTGTTCAACATTGTTATTATTAGGTTCTTAAATTCGTCGAAAGCACAAGCTAAAACAGCTAAAAACAATCACATTCAAATGCAGACAGATCCACTATGCTATCATGAGAAGCACAAAGAGTTAAAGGTAGAGCGAGATAAATAGATAGTACAGATAGTTGTTATTAATGAGTATTCCTAGTGCCACAATCATGCAGTTTTTAGCCATGTGTTCGTGTTGAAGTGTGTGGGGAAATGCATCCCGATTGGTCACTGGTGGGCGAGGGATCAGTTGACAAAGAGCGAGCGAGTGAATTCGACAAAGTCAAAAGCTGACGGCAGCTCTCGGCCCTTGCTGTCGAGGTAGGGCTTCATGTGTGAGAGGCAGTAGTCTGCCTGCTCCTTGGTCAGATTCTGAAAGGAAGGAGAAGATGGTGAGACTTCAATGAATTCCTGACAATATACCAATCCAATGAGCAGTGAACACGTCTAACCTGGTAGAGCTCCTCTTTAGTGACGTAGGGTTTGTTCTCTGTGCTGAGTGCTCGGAAGGCGCTCTCAATCTCCTCACTGGACTTGACGTTTTCTGTCTCACGGCTGATCATGAATGCCATGTACTCCTGCAGCGACACGTTGCCATCCCTGCAGACAAATGTCTCATAGTTAAGACAGTAGTAGGATATAGTCAAATCTTAAACGTCCACAGAGGCCGAATCTTTCAGACAGACTACGTTAAACAGTAGAATTAGAAAGCCCCTGACCTGTTGGGATCCACAGTATCGAGTATGGCCTCAAACTCAGGATCAGGCTCTCCCTCTTCCACCATGGGCAGGTCGTAGCCCAGAGAGCGCAGACACGACTTGAACTCCTGGTGGTTCAGACGGCCTGACTTCTCCTTGTCGAAGTGCCTGCAAAGAAACGGGTACAATGAGGATTTGACTCGTACCACACCTACAAGTAAGTCATAAGGTCAGGATAATGCCACTTACTTGAACATCATGCTGAACTCCTTCAAAGCCTCCTCTGTCACTCCAGTGGTGTTTCTAACAGAGTTAAGATGAATGATAGCTTAATCACAGTTTTTTCTCTTAATTCTACATTAACACATCATGTGCAGTTCCTGTTGGGATGCACATACCTGGCCTGTATCTGTTGCTCCAGGTTGTGCTGCATCCTCATCCCTAGTTGGTCCAGTTGGTCCCACTGTTGGGCCAGGCCCACTGTGCTGTGTTCTGTGTACTTGTTGTCCAAGATCAGAGCTTCTTCCATAGCCGCACCTAAATCTTCTATCTTTTTCAGCTGACTGCGCATGGCTCGGATCTCCTGGTGCTTGCGCTAAACACACAAATGCACATCAGCATGTCTCTTGTGGACACATGGGTACATCTGTGCTGTTTGAATGTGAAACCTATTCTTACCTTGGTGGCCTCAAGCTGGGACTCCAGGGTACCCGACTCCTCCACCATGCATGACCTGTCACGAACACAAACTCATGTTAGAAATCAAACAGCATAGTGTACACAACACACACTACTGCTCATTCTCTACTACACCCAGTGTTACTAGACAAACCTGCCTGAGCTGTTATTAAATGTGCACAAGTGCAGTATTCTGGTTCTTTAGTGATGTCACTTCTGTGGTGAAACAGGACACTTCATATTTGAATGTGGACCTTTTCTGCCGTTTACACTGCTGCACTCATGCCCTAATCTATGGTAACCCAAACCATGCAAGGTTAGGGCTACTGCACCAAGTGGAGTGGAAACTGCAGCAGGTCATTAGTAGGTCATGAATATGGAGGTGTTTCTGTTACAGGAGATGATGTGCACCAGTTACTTTGCATGCAGAAAAATAAGAAATGACCCGATGGAACCAAATTTCAGAAAATAGATCTGTATGCTAATTAGAATTTCTGGGCAGTTTCCATCCTTAAAGTACACACAGAAAACTGAGACTACTCAGTCCTCTGTCTGAAGTGCTGACTACAGCATGATGCTTTGAGGACTGAGTGAGTGTTAGTACAGCAGGGCGGTGCTGAGGACACAGGAGGACCCAATATGGTGCTTTTAGACTGGAGTGCATGAGGTCAAACAGCCCTGAGGGCACCATGTGGGTCAGAAAAAAAGCCAAAGAAACCAGAGTAAGGCTCCAAAGAGGTTGACCTTCCAGAAAGATCATCAGCAACTTGATACTGATAGACACAGATAACCCGTCGATACGCTATGCTATTTAGAGAGAGGAGGGAGGACCAGAGATTAAAACATCAGATAAGGAAAAGAAGAAACCACAGGGACAGAAGATCATTTTAAAACACCTAACTGACATCATGCGACATTTTTAAAGCCACACACACATTTAATCAAAATACATAAAAAAGAGGTGATATTAACCCATCCAGAAGATACGTCCTGATTAGCAGAGTGATCCCAAACATCAGCGTGGGAGCAGCGGCGACGACGGAAGGGAAAAGAGAGAGAGAGATCAACATATTGACAAAATGAGGTGACATCACAGATCAGAGAAAACGATGTGGACAGTAGTGACATGTTTGAGGCCTTCACTGTAATAAAAGAGCATATAAATGATATTTTCGCCAGTAAACATGTCATGAGTTGTGATCATTCAGTTGGCACAAACGTGTCAACATACAAAAACACGTCCTGCCGAGCATGTGGGTTGACGTGTGATTATGTTTAAGAATAAGGAAGACAAGTTGATCGTCACAGTCAGAACAGGTCCTCTACCTGGTCTCCTGCAGCCACTGATGGAAAGCGTTGGCATGTTGAGCAAACTCTTGACGCAACTTGTCGTTTTCTTCCTGCCTCCTCTGCTCCTTCTGCAGCTCCAGCTCTCGCTCCTACACTCACAGTTACAGAAGAGAAATACACAGCACAAACAGATATAAAGAACCATGACAGTTTCTTAGTATGAATCAAATCTAGCAATCAATTTAAGTCCCATTAAACACTTCCTCTCACTCTGAACTTTGTATAAATGACATTTAAGCAGAAGGTCCTGTACTGACCTTGATGATCTTCTGCAGGTTCCTCCACGTCTCCTCCAGGGCCTCCATGGTGAACCATGTGTAGGGGTTAGACACCACCTGGTAGCTCTTGATCTGTTGGTCAAGCTCTGCCAGCTGGTTGTAGTCGGACTGAGCTGAGCTCAGAGAGGAGCGGAAGGCTTCGTGGGCCTCACGCAGTGCCCGGATCTCCTCCAGGGAGTTGCACCTCACTGGGTCAGTAAGATCCTCCTCTGCGTTTTCAAACCAGCTGTTGAAGGCTGAGGCCTTCTTAGCGAATGTCAGGAACAAGTCCTCAACCTGGGTTGGAAGAGGAGAAGATAATGCTTAGGTTTGTACCAGGGCTACCTCAACTGTTCTGACTGATTTAAGAAGAGATTTTAGGAGGCACAAAACCCTTTCTGGCATTTTTACCTTTCTGAAATGCTCCTGGGCCTCCAAGAGCTTTTTCTTGCGAGCAGCAGAGTTGGACAGCAGCTGGTTCCACCGTTTCATCAGGGCAGCATGACGAGCCTCAATGGCTTTTGATTGGACGTGCTTGGCAGCCAGCAGCTGGTCCTTTAGGGCTGTAATGTTGGTGATGCCTTCTTGCTGGAAGGCCTGGAGACCAGCATCGAATGTTTCCTGTAGAGCAACACAGAAAAAGATGACAATCATGCTGAGAACAAGAGAAAGGAAAGGATAACATGTTACCGTGGAGGAGGAGAAGGGGACGTACCTGCTTGGTGAGCAGAGTCTGCACAGACGACAGGTCTCTGCCATAGTCATCAGTCTTCAGGCTGTTTTCTTTCTCACCTAAACACACATTGGTGGTTCAAAGACGATGTCTGTTTGGAGGCATTTTAACAAAGCAAATAGAAGTTTTCCTACCGATCCAGGACTCCACTACATCGGCCTTCCAGTTGAACTGCAGGAAGGCAGAGTTTTCATCCAGCTTGGTCTTCCTCTGAGCAGCGGCCCTCTCCAGCTCAGACACTTTTCCACGCAGAGCTGACATCTTGGCACTGATGTTGTCCACATGATGATTGTTCTGTTGTAAACATACAAGAATTAGCCTCAGTGCCTTTGCTTCTGCAGCCATTCTGCAGCACACAGATAATGCTTTATTGCAGTCAGTACCTTCTTGATGAGCTCCTCTCCGTTAGCGCACACATCATTGACTCTGTCCCTGTGTACAGTGAAGTCTGTCTCAAATGCTTCATGTTTTTTCAGCAAGCCCTGTTAAGAAGAATGTTTCACTTGTCAATCAGTATAACTCATCCTTTATGGTTGCAGTAAAAACTCAGACATTTCATGTTACAGAAAAGCACCTGCACAGCAGCCAGTGTATCTCCATAGTCCTCACTCCCGACTAGATTCAACTTCTCATTGATCCAAGCTTCTTCCTCTTCCACATTTGCCACAAACTGCTGGTACTCCAGCGACTCCTCCAGTCTCTGTCCCCTAATATCAAAATAAAGACATTTTCACTCCTGCCTGTGTTTTTATAGATCTGAGACTGCACCTGTCCTGTATAGCGCATCAAGCTGACCTTGCTCCAGACAAGTCCTTGAGTTCCTTCCAGTGGTCTACAAACTGAGCGAGCCTCTGCTGGATCTCCTCCTGTCCGATGGTGTTGTCATCAGACAGCTTCTTCCCAGTGTCCAGCACCGACTAGGAGCAGAAAACACAAAGATCCAATCACTGAATCCACATTTAAGCTAATCCCTCATGTAAATGCACGCTTTGTACAGGCATGGAGCAAGCAATGATAAGCTAGCACAACATCTTCACTGTGTTAAAATGGCATATACAGGTGTGTATTTTAGGAGTTGCGGGACTAGAGAACATCATGACTCGGTACTCCTACCTGAATTGCCGGCTCATGGGCTCCCAGCTCAGCCTCCAGCCTCTTGTGCTTCTTCCTCAGATTCTGTACTCCTGTCAAATCACGTCCGTAGTCCTCCGAACTCACAAGCAACTTCTTCTCTCTGTGTAGGATCAGGGGAGTATCATGTAAGTACATATACATATAACTGCCCTCAAGAAACAAACAGAATGGACACCCTTACTTGATCCAAGACTCTTCATCATCCAAGTCCCTGAAGAACTGATGAAGGCGGTGGGACTCGTTGAGTTTAGCCCGACGGCCAGCTGCCAAGCTCTTGATCTTGGTAAAGCGGCCATTAACGGCATCACGCTTGTCCTTCACCTGCGATGTGTCAAAGGCATTGCTGACCATCAGGCTGTCGGCCTGGCCGTTCAGATCCTTCAGGCGATCCTGCAGGAAGAAAAAGGAGGTCAGGTCTCTTCATATTTGTGGATTCGATTATTTTACGTCTCTTACAGATTAAGAGTAACTTTTGTTACAAAGGAACTTTTAAAAGAGACTTTTAGAAACACGTCCCTAGATGAGGATTCTTTAATTTCAATGAGTCTAAAATAGACAAATGAAATCAGGTCTTAGGTGTTCCCTGTAGTACTGCTGACCCACATGTAGACATCTGTGATAATGAGCGGCATACCTCATGGGCAGAAATATCTGCCTCCAGCAGCTGGTGTTTCTTCAGCAGGTTGTTGACTGAAGCCAGATCTTTGCCGTAGTCCTCAGAGGCAAGAAGTGCTTCCACCTAAGACACAGGCAGACTGTCAGATCCTCACCATATACACTCAAGTGTTAATGTTTCTAACATGCAGACTCCCACCTCAGAAAGCCAGAAGTCAAAGTCCTTAATGCCTGTGTTAAAGTTCTGCTGCTTGTTGGCCTCTTTGAGTTTCTGGCTCTTCTCTGCAGATTTGTTAACAAGGAACTGCCACTGTTCATCCAGAGCATTGAGACGTGCCTGAAAAACACACATTTTAACTCACAACTGTCACGAGACAGATACTCTGAGTCATACTGTGGCACACAGTGAGTAGGCTCTATAAATATACCTTAACAGCATCCTCGCTGCCAGCACAGGCTCCTCTCTGGATTAGGGCGTTTCCGGTGTCGATGACTCCACGGATTCTGTCTGCGTTAGCATGCAGCTCAGCCTCAAACGCTTGATGTTTCTGATGCTTACTCTGAACGCACACACAGGGAGAGAGGATGCAGAATGAGAATCCGATTTATGGCAGAATCGAGTGACACTCTCCATTGATGAAGATGGGTCATACATTAAAGCTTTTATACTTACGTTCATTTCAAAAGCTGAAATTAACTGTTTTTCTAATTATTATCACATGTATTAGTTTATGAAACTGTGTTGTAGCTTTAACACAAAAATGTGACTTAAAAAAAGACAGCAACTACTACAACAACAACAACAACAACATATCAAGACAGACACAAGACACATGAAGAACACAAAATGGCAATGATATCTACAAAGAGCTCACTGTAAGGAAAAACCTGGAGGAAAACC